>VDFB02044046.1:0-42917 GCA_007258455.2 Sequoia sempervirens
ATATAATTAGGGTTTAATGGTTGAGGGTGTAATGGTATTGGGTAGATGGTAGATGGGAGAGATATAGGAGTGAGTGAGTGAGAGAGATTTGAGAGAGAGAGAGGGAGGGAGTGGGAGAGAGATAGAGGTTATAGGAGAGAGGGTATAAGGGTTAAGGGTAGAGGGTAGAGGGGAGAGAGATAGAATCAAGGTTTAAGGGTTGAGGGTATAAGAGTTAAGGGTAGAGGGTATACAGGAGAGAGGAGAGGGGAGAGAGATGAGAGTGAGTGAGTGAGAGAGAGAGTTGAGAGAGGGAGAGGGGTAAGGAGGGAGATACTTGAGAGAGAGAGAGATGGAGGGAGTGAGAGAGAGTTAGGAGTGAGTGAGGGTATAAGGGTTAAGGGTAGAGGGTAGAGGGGAGAGAGATAGAATTAGGGTATAAGGGTAGAGGGGAGATATAGAATTAGGGTATAGAGGATATAGACAAAGAGAGAAAATAAATCTATTAAAAAACATACTTTCTCATAACGTGAGTGAGTTTTAAAGAAGTAGAGATATGACCATTTTTAGCAAGAAATAACAAGCTCATGTTATAATGTGAGTGTGTTATAATGCGAGTGCATTATAATGCGAGCCTGTTATAATGTGAGCCCATTATAACGCGAGTGTGCTATTACATTATCACATTTTTGCTTACTCTAAAAATAATAAAAAATTCAATATACCCATGATCTGAAGGCCCACATTCTACATATTCTTCTGGTTCTACATGTGCTCTGACAAAAAATATATTTTTGATGATGTTGTGAAGTGTGCATGTTTTTTTTTCACATTCCACCACCTTTTTCACAATCTTTCCACCACCTTTGCATGAAATAGCATATTTTTCATGTTGAAAGGCATATAATATCGATTCAAGTTTGAATTCTAGGAAAAACTGATATACAATTGAAGTTTGGAGGGGAACAAGCTTTTGAAAAAGTCAAATTTTTGAGGATTTTGAAGAAAGAAGAAGCAAAGGATACATAATTGAGTAGAACTCCTCCATTTGAAACTCTGGTTTTTTTAGGTATGTGAAGTCTTTACACATTTTATTTCATTCTATTATGGCTTGCTTTCATTTTTGTTATTTTGCATATTCCATGTTGATCATTGTTTGTTTGTCATTATAACCTTAGGTTGTCAATGCACATTTTAAATTATACAATTCTATACACTTGCCAATTACATTTTTAAACCACATCTCTTTGAGGCATTTTGTTATTTAACAATTGACTTACCTTGTGTATGCTTCCACATTTTGTATACACATATATATGACATAATTTTTAAGTAAAATAAAACATCATTTATCAATCCTTTATTATGGATGTGCATACCACTCTCCAAAGATTTCATTGAGGTATATTTTTAAACAATTATACCAAGCAGATGATTGCCTTGTCTATGCTACAAAATTTTCCATACATGTCTCTAAAAAATTGGAATATACTCCTCCCACATTGATAGATCTTAGAAACTATTTTGTTTTTAATCTCTATTTCTAAATTTACCTCATCACTAAACCTACCTCATCACTTATATTGTGATATATTTTAAATGTTTCCTTGATTACTCTACCTACAAGGGATTCTAACCCTTCTCTCCACTATTTAAAGACTCTTTATTCAAGGCTAAGTTAGCAACGTGGGGAAAGATGTAGCCTATCTTGAAATCATGGCTCAAAATGGAAGCATGGAAAAAGCATTTGAATTGTTTGACAATAATTTTTTTGTATAAATGTATGCAAAATGTGGTAGCATTGACAAGCTAGTGAGTTTGGCAAGATAGTGAGCTCACTCACTAGCTTGCCAATGTTGTAGGGTTGAGATGGTAGGGGTAGCGTATTCCTCATAGACCCCATTTCTATGAGGCATAGGCTACCCCTACCATCTCAACCCTACTACATTGGAAAGCTAGTGAGTGAGCTAGCTTGCCAAAGCTCCACTAGCTTGCCAATGCAGTAGGGTAGAGAAGGTAGGGGCAGTGTATACCTCATAGAAATGGGGTCTCACAGTGATGTATCACCATGAGACCCCATTTCTATGGAAGTGTATACCTCATAGAAATGGGGTCTCATGGTGATACATCACCGTGAGACCCCATTTCTATGAGGTATACGCTGCCCCTACCTTCTCAACCCTACTACATTGGCAGGCTAGTGAGTGAGCTAGCTTGCCAATGCTCCACTAGCTTGTCAAGGAATTTGAATTCATATGCCTTGTCCATGCTTCCATTTTGATCCTATCTTGAAATCATGGCATGCCACATTACCACATTTATTTAATGTATTCCATCAAAAAAAACAAAAATTCATTCTCTCATATTCATCCACCTTTGATTCATCATTCTCTTCACAAAGCTCTTGATACAAACACCCAAAACTAAGATCGAGGCATAAAACCTCTTATTGAATCTTCAAAAAACATTAAAAATCATTAAAATAACTGATTGAAACCAAGGAAAGGTTCCTAAGACTCTTGTATATCTCTTCCATAAGCATTCACTCTCAACTGGCTCATAAGCTGGTAGTCCTTAAGCACAAAAAGGGGTATCAATGAAGACTAAAAATGAATAAATGACTCATTCCACCTATTATTTCTCTCTATGGCTAAGTTGAATGAGTTGAAAATGGTAGGATTAGATGTAGGAATAAGATTTAGGAGTAGGGAAAATGTTTAGGAATGTTTCTGGTTACTATCCTAGAGGAAATTGGGTGAATTTTGGCTTAAAAATGGAGTTTAGATGTTTGGGTTTTGGTGAAATTGTCTTAGAAAAGATTGGGAGACAATTGATTTGGAATGAGTAAGCATATATTGAAGTGTTTGAAGCTTTGGAAGGGCAGCAAAGGTGAGTTGAGTCCCTCGGCATGATGCCCTAATTGTCAAACTATGTATTTTGAGTGAAATTTGATGGTTAGAGGAGGGAAGCTACATAAAATCTTGGGGGTAGTAGATTTTAATAAACCTTGAAGAATGTGCAGACATAACTAAAGGTGTTCAAGGCCTCGGTTGGCTATGTAGAAGTTTGGGATAGTGTTTTTCAACAAACCCCTTTGGAATGGCATAAAGTGAGGGTTTCATGTTTTGGTGTCATAGGAAGTGATTCTTTGATCAAAAGTTGTCGATTTATGCTATAAATGGTACGTTTATGCTAGGAATGGTCCTCTTTCACACCCAAACATGTAGAATCACTTTGAGCTACATTCAACCGACTCGATCCCTTAAGGTTCCAAAGTGCAAAAGGGTAGCAATATTTGATGAGCTATTATTCCAAAATCATGGCATTTACAAAATATTCATCTTATCCTATGAGATCATGTTGGGCCCCTCTAAAATAACCTCTCTCAGTTTATGTTATCTCGGATTGGTTTTCCCGTGCTGTCCAGTTTTCACTTGATGGAAAAAGTTCAAAATGCCAATAGTGCAAAGTTACAAAGTGGTGCAGCTTTTGTTTTACAACTCGTGTGACCAAATGGATTGTTCCAACACATCTTAATAGGTATTTTTACATTATGCATGGTCCTCTATCACACCCAAACATGTGGAATCGCTCCAAGCTATGTTCAACCAAATCGATCCCTTAAGAGTCCAAAGTGCAAAATGGCGCAAAACTTGAGCACACTATTACTCGGATAACGTGATGCTTAGAAAATTTTGGTCTGATCCTATGGGATTATGTTGGGACCCTCTACAATAAGCTCTCTTGGTTTTCACTATCTCAGAGGAATTTTCCCGTGCTGGTGAATTTTCACTTGGGGAAAAAATTGTCAAATGCAAGTAGTTAAAAGTTACAAAGTGGTGCAACTTTTGTTATGCAACTTGCGTGACCAAACAGATTGTTCCAATGTGTCCAAATAGGTATGTTTACACTAGACATGGTCCTCTTTTGCACTCAAACATGCAGAATCGCTCTGAGCTACGTTCAACCAGATTGATCCCTTAAGAGTCCAAAGTGAAAAATGGTTGCAAACTTCATAACACTATTTACTTGGATATCAAGATGCTTAGAAACTTCTCATCTAATCTCATGGGATCATGTTGGGCCCCTCTACAATAACCTCTCTTGGTTTTCGCTATCTTGGAGTTATTTTCCAGTGGTGGAAAATTTTCACTTGGGGAAAAAGTTGTCAAATGCAAGTAGTTGAAAGTTCCAAAGTGGTGCAACTTTCATTCTACAACACATGTGACCAAATATATTGTTCCAATGCATTTGAATAGGTATTTTTACTCTAGGAATGGTCCTCTTTTGCACCCAAATATGTGGAATCACTCCAAGCTACGTTCAACTAGATCGATCCCTTAAGAGTTCAAAGTGCAAAATGGCTGCAAACTTCAACATGTTGTTACTCAGATACCATGATGCTTAGAAAATTCTCATCTAACCCTATGGGATTGCATTGGGCCCCTATACAATAACCTCGCTCAGTTTTCATTATCTTAGACGCATTTTCCTATGGTGGTGAATTTTCACTTGGGGAAAAAATTGTCAAATGCAAGTAATTGAAAGTTACAAAGTGGTGCAACTTTCTTTCTACAACTTGTGTGACCAAACGAACCTTACCAGCATGTCCAAAGAGGTATTTTAACACTAGGAATGGTACTCTTTCACACCCAAACATGCAAAATCACTCTGAGCTACTTTCAACTAGATCGATCCCTTAAGACTTGAAAGTAAAAAATGGCTACAAACTTCAACATGTTGTTACTCAGATACCGTGATGCTTAGAAACTTCTTGTTTGATCCTATGGGATTTTTTTGGTCCCCTCTACAATAACCTCTCTCATTTTTTACTACCTCAGAGGAATTTTCCCATGGTGGTGAATTTTCACTTGTTGAAAAGGTTGTCAAATGCAAGTAGTTGAAAGTTGCAGAGTGGTGTAATTTTCGTTCTACAACTCGTGTGACCAAATGCATTGTTCCATTGAATTTGAATAGGTATTTTTATGCTAGGTATGGTCCTATTTCACACCCAAACACATGGAATCACTTTGAGCTACGCTCAACCAGATCGATCCCTTAAGAGTCCAAAGTGCAAAATGGCTACAAAATTCAACATGTTGTTACTCAGATACTGTGACACTTAGAAACTTCTCATTTGATCAAATGGAATCATGTTGTGCCCCTCTATAATAACCTCTCTCATTTTTCATTATCTTGGAGTCATTTTCCCATGGTTTCCAGTTTTCACTTCATGGCAAAAGTGTCCAATGCAAGCAGTGTAAAATTGCAAAGTGGTGCAACTTTTGTTTTGCAATTTGTGTGACCAAAAAAACTGCTCCAACGCATCCCAATAGGTATTTTTACACTAGGAATGGTCCTCTTTTGCACCAAAATACGTAGAATCACTCTGAGCTATGTTCAACCTGCTTGATCCCTTAAGGGTCCAAAGTGCAAAGGGAAGCAATCTTTGATGGGATATTACTCAAAAACCATTATACTTACAAACTCTCCATCTGAGCTTATGGGATCTTGTGCGCCCCTCTACAATAACCTCTCTCATTTTTTTTTAATCTTGGAGTCATTTTCCCATGGTTTTCAATTTTCACTTGATGGAAAAAGTGTCAAATGCAAGCAGTGTAAAGTTGCAAAGTGGTACAACTTTTGTTTTACAATTCATGTGACCAAACAAATTGCTCCAACATATCCCGATAGGTAAATTTACACTATGCATGGTATTCTTTCACATCAAAACACTACTTCATCTACTATAAATATTATGTTTTGCAAGTTTTGTGAAGATTATGTATCCTTTGCTTAATTGAGTTGTTCCAATCAAAGGATTAAATATATTGGAATATTTTTATGAATCATTTCATGGAATACAAATTGAAAACTTGTTTTTTTATTTTAGATAAAGAATTTCATGTAAATATTTGGATTAAACTAAATTGGGATATGTAATAACAAGGGAGCATTAGGAAATACAATGCTCAAGGATCTTAAATAAGCCTTCTTGGTGCAGGGGCACCAAATGCATTTTTTGTTAATGTTGTCAAATGAGGTCTTTTAATAGTTTTAGGTGTGTTTGATTTTTTTTCAATTCAATAAAGTACTCATACACCATCTAATAGGTAATTAGGAGTCATTGAGTTTATATTGTAACATTTTTGCAAAATTGTCAAAAGTGCAATATTGAAAAGTTGTAAAAGTGCAAAAAAAATGTAAAATTGAGGAATCTCAATGGTCATGGGCATTCAAAGGGAAGTTAGAACAGTTGTAATAGGTTGGTTAAGGTTTAAAATATGTTTGAAACTTGATGGATGAAGGTTTTTGGAGGTTATTTGAAAGATTGAATAATAAAGCTCCTGTTTTCATTAAAATTTTGTATCTTTTCTATTGAATATTATTGTTGCAAAGTAGTTGCATGGCCTGTATGGCCTAATGGTGACTCCAAATTGATTTGAATTATTGTTTAAATTTCCTATCTATCATTTTGATTGAGTTTGAGGCATTCCCATTGGGTTTGTAGAATCTTATTGAGTTTTCCCTGTAGGCGGATCTCAAACTCCAATTTTAAGGTTTTGATGACATAAAAATGTGATTATGGCCCATTCCATTGATTGTAACTCCTATAGCTGAGTGTAATGGGTCCAATATGGTAGGATTTAGTTGATTGAATGGTTTTGGGAGTAGGAGAGGTCATTTGGGGGTTTGGGCATGATGCCTTAGTTGTCAAATTTGAATGTTTTAAGTGAAATTTGATGGTTAAAGGTGGGTAGGTGAGGAAAACTCTTGGGGTAGTAAATTTTGGTGATAGATTAACCATTTTTAGGCCATTTGAAGCATTTTTATGGATTGATGAATTGTAAATAAGTTGGGAAGTGGGATTTTCAGTAAACCCCTTTGTAACTTGCTAAAAATGATGGTTTTGTATAAAGAGGACTTAGTGAGCAGTGCACTGGCTAAAATTTGTAGATTTGGTGGTTTTTATAGACTAGTAAATGAATTTTCATAGGTATTTTGGGTTGGAAGATTGTTCAAAAGAGAGTTTCTTTGTAAATTAGGCATATTTGGCTTAAGGGGACAGTGTAAAAGTATCAATTTGAGGGTTTTATTCCAAAAGAGTTATATGAGATTTTGAGATATGTTTTTTTATACCTTAAAGGGTGTTTGAAAATATAATTTTTTAATGGGTTTGAGAGTGGAGTTGTGAGATAGGTCCAAGAAACTAGGTCTATAGATCTACAAGGCAAATAGTGAAGTTGTGAAGGGAATCACCCTAGTTGGGGTTTTAGAGATTGAAGGCTTGATGAATTCAGTTGAATTTGTGATTGGTAATTAAAGGCCTCCCTAATCTACATCACTTCTCTCCTATTTCAATTTTGGGTGGATTATTACTTTCAAATTATTGGGAATGCTTTACATATTTTCTAGTTGGCAGTTGTCATTCTAAAAGGCTCATCTATTGATATATTTTATACTCATTCTTAATCAATTATCAAGTTAATAATCAGTGCATTTAATTATATTTAATATTTTCCTTTCAATTTGTGCAATTTTGGAATTTGTAACTCTACTAGTATTCCTAGAAATATTGAAGTTATTTAGTGTCGACTAATAAAGTTGTTTAGCATCAATCAATTAATATTCAAGACATACCATGAAGGACAACAATGATCAATATTAGGGCTAACCAATTAATAAGTATACATGTGAATAACTCAAGCATGTACATGTGAATAAGGGAAGCACAAGTACTCAAAAACATGTAAGCCTTGAAGTATACACATGAATACATAGTATACAAAAATTAATACAAAGTATATGCATGAATACAAGGTATACATTTGAAAACATGTTAGTCACAAAGTATACATTGGAATACATGTAAGTTGTAAAACATACACTTGAATACATGTAACTCATATCTATTGCACCATGGATTTATAATGCACATGTGGACACCATTGATAATATAGATTTGTATTAACCAAATATCCATGTAGGCATACATTAATATATGTCGATATAAGTATAAAATATAGGTACAAAATAGTCATACAAGCTTATGAGAATGCTATATAGGCATAAAACAAAGGGCTCTGGAATCAAAATTCATCACTCTCTAGGCTCTCAAAATAAACTCTTTCCCTTTTCTTGTCAACCAGATGGTGATATGTTTATCACTCATTTATGTTGCAGTCGAGGAGTGCTCTTGGTGATCCTCCTAGTGTTTAGTTCTTGGTGAAGTATTATCTCTTACAATAAGAAGTAAAGACATTAATATTTAGAAATTACATTAAAAAAAGTGATATAAAACAAAATAATAACTTACCGCCATCTGATGATAACTCTCCACGAGGAAAATATTTGAATGCACATGTTGAGGCATGTTGAAGCCCTGTATAAACCATCCAAATAGAAATTAAACCACAAATCAATAATGGTTTTATTTTTCACTAACATCTATAACAATGAATGTAAATCAAAATTTAATAATTTACCTCATACCTCCCCTATCAGAGCCATTGAGGATTCTATAGTAGATGAAACATTGATGTCCATTTCCATTTGAACATTCAAAGGCGTTTTCACTTGCAACACCTGAAAATAAAACAAATTATTTAATCACAAAAACTATAATAGCAATCCACATCACGACTTATAATATATGAGATAATGAACAAAATTTTGAGTACTTGTTGAACTATATATTTCTGACTATCATGCTTACTATTTTCCCTATTCATATCTTGTTTGAAAGCATATGTTTTTATGATTTTACCCATAGCAGCAAGCTAATGAACAGTTTGATAAAATTATTTCATAGAAATGTACGATAACTATGGTGCATAGAGAAGGCAGTGAATTGTTTGAAAAAAATCCTCAAAGAAATGGGGTCTCATGGTGATGGAATTCCATTACAAAGAAATGCACGTCATGCCAATCCATCACCATAAGACCGCATTTCTTTCAAGAATTTTTTCATATAGTTCATTTCCTTCTCTATAGTATTATTTCTTACTATTATACTTCAATGATAGAAATTTTTCCAAGCATCCATAGTTTGTTGGAAAGCACCTATTTTAGTATTTTAGCCATAGTAGCAAGGAAGTGAGTAGTTTGATAAAATGCTTTGGTACACATGTATGGAAAATGTGGTATCATAGAGAAGGTGGTGAGTTGTTTGAAGAAATGCCTCGAAGAAATGTGGTCTCATGGTGATGGAATGAAATTCCATCACCATGAGACTGTTGGAACAAATGAATAATCTCTAATCCAACTGTTAATCACCAAATCACCAAGACATGATACCAATTGGTGAGATACAAGGCTTTGACTACTACAATATAGAAATCTGAAAATTGTATGCAAATCTGTAAATAAATTTTCTTAATCCTCGAAATACCATGAAGAGATTCAACTTCTTTATGATGCTAAAATCAGCCACTCTAACATGCTTGATAAAACCACCTTAGATGATCTTATAACAGCAATAACATCACCATAAGATAGCAGCAACATAAGAATGCAAGATCTCACAACACAAGGTAGCAATGGAATAGAAGAATAAACTCATAACACAGTGTTTACATGGAGAACCCTTGCGGGAAAAAAATCCAACAAGAAGAGAGGTGCAAGTTGTATTATCTTCAAAACAAGATTACAATACATCCACTTCCAATATCCTCTTGAGTCTTCAATCCTACAACTCCCTGTTACTCTTGTTACACTCTCACAAACTTCACTCTCAAGTCTCATATTTATACAAAATGAGTACCCACCAAAGGAATTCATGGGAGATGGAAAAAATCCAATATTTCTATCTTGGGATACACCAAAATTATCTTCTTACATATTCCCTTACACTTGTCTTAGGCATCTTCCCAATATAGGTGCCTAGAACCAAGAATAGGAACTTACAAGACAATAATAGTTGTCATATGTTGTCATAGAATCTCTTACACCTTATGACAGTTGTAAGTTGTCATAGATGCTCTTAAAAACTTATGACATGCGTCATAATAGCCCAAAAATACATTTCCCAAAGATAGGCACCAAGATTCTCCACCTCACCTCATTTACTATTTACCAAGATTCCTTGAGCAGTAAAAGTAACTCTGTAATAAATTGTTGGTGAAACTTATTCATCCCTTATGGGTAATTACAAATTAAGAATAATAAATGGAATAAATACAATATTTTGATTTACAAGGTTAATGGAACCTTATCCCAATAGAGATTGCATTTCTTCGAGTCATTTTTTCAAATTACTAACTTCCTTGTCTATGTTATTGCTTACTATTATGCTTTGATAGATTTTTTCCAAGCATCTATAGTTCGTTGAAAAGCGCATTTTTAAAGCTTTTAGCCATAGCAATGAGGAAATGAATTGTTTGATAAATGCTTTGGTAGACATGTATGGAAGGTTTGGTAGCATAGAAAATGTAGTGAGATGTTTGAAAAAGTACCTCAAAGAAATTGGGTCTCATTGATATGTGTAGGATCTAGACTAGATTGCATTATTTAAATGCTTAACTTTTTACAATGCTTGTACAATGATTATTTCAAGTTAATTAAAATGAAATTAACTTAAGGAAATAACATAAAGAATGTAATAACAAGGTGATTATAACATAAAGGAAATGAAAGACAGAAAGAGAGAGAAGAAGAGAAGTGCAAACAACGCTTGATAACAGAGTTCGTCACGAAAGTGACTACGTCTCCGGGTCCACTCCAACAGAGAGACCGATCGGATTAACTCCAAAATCGATTACAATAGCACCACCATTCTCCAAGCACTTCGGCAGCGTAACGACGCTCTGATATGCGAGAATGATCTGAAAGAATCTCCACAAGACCTCTCTTTTGATTATCTCCACCGCTTCAAGACTTCGTCACCTGAAAATAACTTGATTACAATCCTCACCTCAAGCCCCCTTTTTATACAAATAATTTGCTCAATTTGGCCTTTAACCAATTGATTTGCAAATATTCACCTTATCTCTCCAAAATCCTTATGAATCTCCCATATTTGCATAAAAATCCTTACAAATTTCAACCTAACAAAAATAAATCCCCTTAATGTTTATTTTAGCCCTTTTTATTTATTCATTTCGGGCTAAGGAGATTTTAATTTGTTATATTTAATCCTTAAAAAGGATTATAGTTGTTACATTTTTCAAATTAGGAGGGAAGCTCTTTTATTTTAAACCCATTCGGTTTTCCCTAACTAATCAAAGGGAACCGATGCCATATGTGTTTTAAGCAGTGTCGATGGCATAGCGGTGGCCATAGATTTTATATCCCGGCCGGTTCAGGGTTCAAAACCCCCGCCGGCCTTTTTGAAAACAAATTTTGAACCGAAAGCATAACAAAGGAGGCCGGTGGTCATATGTGGTTAAGCGCTCTTTGCACGGTCTAACGGTAAAGCCAGCTGCTATTGCCCGCGAGGTCGTCGGATCGAGTCCCATGCGGTCCGGTATGCTTCTTTTATTAGCAAATGCAACCAATATGCCCATCCGACATAGGAAATAGGAGGACCACGTGGCGAGTTTCTACTGGCCCAAACTGCTGACATGTCCGTTGACTGCGATTTCGATGACTCACATGCCGACGATGGAGAACGCAACCGACTATGCCACGTGTCAACCATTCATTCGCCGACTTCGCTAACTCGGATGACTAAATGCCGATGTGGATGCTGACTGGGACTGCCACTGGATGCCATGTCAACTTCTGACTCGACTGCCACATGTCCGCTGACTCGGAGTACGGTGCCATGTCAACTGTACGGACAGACACATGTCGGCTTCTGATTGGTTCCGTACAATGCTGACAAGGATGCCACATGGAAAATCTCAATTGGTCTGTACGGACTGCTGACGTCATCTTGTACGGACGCTGACGTCATCATTCACCTACTAGTCACCAAGTCAACCAGGAGCTTTGACCGCTGATAACTCTCGCGTCCGATGTCGGATTTCAACGAAATGAGTTGCGTCGGAAAGCTTGTGACGAGCTCTTCGCGATGACACCGGTTTCGTCGACTTCCAAAACAATCATTTTTTCCACTTCCTGGATGCCCCTGATCCCAGTTTGACCTAAGGTTTGACTGGCCATAACTCGTGCAAACGAACTCCTTTTCGCTCCGTTCGAGTTGCGTTGGAACCAGGACACCGAGCTCTTTCTGATGGTGCAAATTCTAGAGAAAAATGAGACACTTCCATTTCCAAAAAAAATGTCCACCGGATCAGGCCTCCCCACTGAAGACCTTTTGGACCTCCAAAAGTGGCATTTACTCTGACAATAAGTGAGGACTTGGCCTCCCCACTTGTCTTGTATCCTCTGTACATCTGAAAACCTGACTCACAAGCACAATAAAGACTGCAACAATGTTGTTGAACATAAACATAACTTTATCACTTCCATAAGCATCTACATCCAATGTCGTAGCCACTAACCAACAAAAATTGACTAGCATCAAGCTGAACAACAATGCAGAAATGAAAGAAATTAAGTCAACAACAATTCGATCCTTCACAACAGGAACATTATTACCCAAGGATCCATCAACGCTTTCAAGCATCCTTTTCTTATGCTGTACTGCAAGTGCATCCTGCAACTTCTGACCCTGGTTAGCTACTCCAAGTTCATGTTTAGAACCACCTGTACTGACAGACATAAGAGTTAATTCTTTACTTGCATTAATTACCCTCTTTAACTGCCCTGTGTTTGCAAAAGATTGATCAGTCTTAATCCTGTGAGAATGTACTATGTACTGAATGCTATCCTTAAACAAGTGATAATGATTCTTTTCCCTGTAGAAGATTGCTTTTCTGTCATAAAGATAAGGGCTTCCAAGCACTATCCCACAGATATCTAGTGGAACTACATCAAACTGAACTTCATCCACAAATTTACTAGTGATTGTGAACCTTAAGGTGCATTGTTTCGTTACTTGCAGCTTATCATTTTCACAAATCCAACCTAATGGATAAGGTTGCTTATGTTGTGTAGTTTTTAACCCCAAGTTATTTACAACACTTTCTAAAATTAAATTCACCTGAGATCCACTATCTATGAGTGCATCAATTTTAGTGTTCTTAGCCATAACCCTTAAATGAAACAACTCATTCCTTTTTGCATCTTCAGAGAAATCATTAACTATGGAAGAAGAATCACAACTACCAACAGAAACACCAGAAATAGGAGCTTTACCTTTTAGGCCCATCACTGTTATCTTAGTCTCATCATCTGAATCTGAACTAAGATCCATAACAACACTCATGGATTTATCCTTACCCTTCTGTTTCTGATTACGTCTTTGAGCCCACTTAGGCTTCAGTTCAGGATGTAACTTCCAACAATGTTCTTCATCATGACCATTCTTGTCACAATGAGTGCAAGAAAGTTTCTCATCCTTCTTAACTGTAGCTGCCTTCTTTCCTTTCCCTGTCTCTACATTCTTAGAAGATTTCTTTACATCATTATCAATAAAAGATCCTTTACCCCTTGACTCTAAGTGTGTTGCCTGAACAGACACTTCATCCAAGTTACAAGGGTTCAAAACCAGGATAGAATGCCTAAGGTAGGAATGTAGACCTCCTATGTACTTTAACAACGTGTCTTGGGTATACAAAGGAACATTCAAAGAAATAGCCCTTTACTTGAATTCATGGGTGTACTCTTGGACAGTTTGACATTTCCCTTGCCTAAACATTTGCCAGTCCATCATTAACTGCTGCATATGTCCTAAGGGATAAAACTGCTTCTTAAGAGCATTAATAAATTCTGCCCAAGTTAAACTGACTCTACCATGTTGTGAAACTTCTGCCTTAGACCTACTCTCCCACTAGGTTAAAGCTGTACCGCCTAAATGAAGAGTAGCTAATTGGATCCTATCAACATCATCTATTAGGTTTTGGACTCCACAATAGACCTCTATTTGTTGTATCCAGTCATCCAATTTTTCAGCATTAAGTTCTCCACAATATTTAGGTAAATCAAATTTTACATCCAGTTTTATCTTAGGTTTATACCCACTCTTAAAAGGATTAGAAGAAATAAAATGAGGAGAAGATGGAGAAGAAGGAGAAGGAGAAGAGGGAGGAGAAGAAGAAAAGGGATGATCTGGTTGCTTGTCACCATCTTCATGATGTTTCCCTTTCATGTCTTTGCGATCTTCTTGCTTCGACGAACCTTCTTCACGTGCCTTCTGTTCTTGTCTCTCTTGAAAAAGTATGTCCACCTTTGCCTTCATCTCGAGGAATGCTCTTCGGAATTCCTGCTCACTGATCTCTTCAGGAACCTCCATTCCAGAAACTGACATCTTTGGAAATGTTCTACGCTTCCCGATCTCAGGATCAAAGTCTTCAAGCTTGCCTTCACCCTTCTGAATCCTGGATCTTGTTAACATTCAAAAAAAAACAAATAACTGCAACAATAGTCACCAAGAGCTCTGATACCAACTTGATCTGTGTAGGATCTAGACTAGATTGCAGTATTTAAATGCTTAACTTTTTACAATGCTTGTACAATGATTATTTCAAGTTAATTAAAATGAAATTAACTTAAGGAAATAACATAAAGAACGTAATAACAAGGTGATTATAACAGAAAGGAAATGAAAGACAGAAAGAGAGAGAAGAAGAGAAGTGCAAACAACGCTTGATAACGGAGTTCGTCACGAAAGTGACTACGTCTCCGGGTCCACTCCAACGGAGAGACCGATCGGATTAACTCCAAAATCGATTACAATAGCACCACCATTCTCCAAGCACTTCGGCAGCGTAACGACGCTCTGATATGCGAGAATGATCTGAAAGAATCTCCACAAGACCTCTCTTTTGATTATCTCCACCGCTTCAAGACTTCGTCACCTGAAAATAACTTGATTACAATCCTCACCTCAAGCCCCCTTTTTATACAAATAATTTGCTCAATTTGGCCTTTAACCAATTGATTTGCAAATATTCACCTTATATCTCCAAAATCCTTATGAATCTCCCATATTTGCATAAAAATCCTTACAAATTTCAACCTAACAAAAATAAATCCCCTTAATGTTTATTTTAGCCCTTTTTATTTATTCATTTCGGGCTAAGGAGATTTTAATTTGTTATATTTAATCCTTAAAAAGGATTATAGTTGTTACATTTTTCAAATTAGGAGGGAAGCTCTTTTATTTTAAACCCATTCGGTTTTCCCTAACTAATCAAAGGGAACCGATGCCATATGTGTTTTAAGCAGTGTCGATGGCATAGCGATGGCCATAGATTTTATATCCCGGCCGGTTCGGGGTTCAAAACCCCCGCCGGCCTTTTTGAAAACAAATTTTGAACCGAAAGAATAACAAAGGAGGCCGGTGGTCATATGTGGTTAAGCGCTCTTTGCGCGGTCTAACGGTAAAGCCAGCTGCTATTGCCCGCGAGGTCACCGGATCGAGTCCCATGCAGTCCGGTATGCTTCTTTTATTAGCAAATGCAACCAATATGCCCATCTGACATAGGAAATAGGAGGACCACGTGGTGAGTTTCTACTGGCCCAAACTGCTGACATGTCCGTTGACCGCGATGTCGATGACTCACATGCCGACGATGGAGAACGCAACCGACTATGCCACATGTCAACCATTCATTCGCCGACTTCACTGACTTGGATGACTAAATGCCGATGTGGATGCTGATTGGGACTGCCACTGGATGCCACGTCAACTTCTGACTCGACTGCCACATGTCCGCTGACTCGGAGTACGGTGCCACGTCAACTATACGGACAGACACGTGTCAGCTTCTGATTGGTTCCATACAATGCTGACAAGGATGCCACGTGGAAAATCTCAATTGGTCCGTACGGACTGCTGACGTCATCTTGTACGGACGCTGACGTCATCATTCACTTACTAGTCACCAAGTCAACCAGGAGCTTTGACCGCTGATAACTCTCGCGTCCGATGTCGGATTTCAATGAAACGAGTTGCGTCGGAAAGCTTGTGACGAGCTCTTCGCGATGACACCGGTTTCGTCGACTTCCAAAACAATCATTTTTTCCACTTCCTGGATGCCCCTGATCCCAGTTTGACCTAAGGTTTGACTGGCCATAACTCGTGCAAACGGACTCCTTTTCGCTCCGTTCGAGTTGCGTTGGAACCAGGACACCGAGCTCTTTCTGATGGTGCAGATTCTGGAGAAAAATGAGACACTTGCATTTCCACTGAAAAATGTCCACCGGATCACTCATTGTGATGGACATTACCATGAGACCACATTTCTTTGAGGATTTTTTTCAAACAACTAATTTCCTTTTCTATGCTATTGCTTACTATTATTCTTTCATATATTCCTTCCAAGCATCCATAACATAGATAAGGTAGTGAACTATTTGAAAATATGCCTTAGTAAAAGGTGGTCTCATGGAATGCCATAACAATAAAATGCAATTGGAAGCTGCTCCTAGACTTATTACTTATGCTATCTAAAGTAATTACTTCACTGCTTATGTTGACTTTCTAAACAAATATATTGTAGTTGAAATTTTCTCATCTATCATCTAGTTATTAGTTATTGAATGTGAAGTAATGCTATGAGTTTGAAAGATGCACAATGCAATGTAATCCACGATATGAATATAAACTAAACAATTCTATTAAGTACAATTCATTAGTTAAATTCTTTATTCTATTACCTACATGTAGGTTTGACTAAATCCATTGGCACTGGGAGGTGTTTCCTCAAAACCTCCAATATTAACCTATTCAACAACCAAAATCACATATTAAATTACCATTCATAAAACATGCTATTAACATGTAATAAATTTATAATTTTTTACTAGTTACATACCTCAACAATAGGTGTAGTGGAGAAATAAGTAGGTCTGGTGTATCTAGTATCAACACTATGACCCTAAATTTTATTAAAATCATAAAACTAAATTAGTTAATCTTGCATTTCAAAATCGAAATTTAATAAATTTAATTTAATGAAAATGCTAACTTTTACCTAAGTATCAATGCTATAGGCCTCATGCAAAATGTCAGCTTCCCTTTCCATCTCCATAGCTGTAGACGGATCCTATGTAGCAGCCTCCTGAGTGTCAGTGGGGTCATTTGAACAAGTTTCCCCACAATATTGACAAAAATGGGATCAAAGCCCACCACTCAAAGACTCCCCTCGATGGAGTTGTAGAATATGGCTGGCATACTGGATGAAACTTTGGGTCAAAGAGTTGATGGCCTACAAGGTCTATAAGTCATCACTCTCCTTTGTGATGGAAGGGATGACAATGTGCTCATGAGGTGGCCTAGTGATATTTCATCTCACTTTCCATGTAGGATCCTACTGTGTACTCGATCTATCTTGAGCTGACCCCCCACCTCTCCCCTAGAAGTCCCTCATATCAAAATAATTTGGGATTTTTGTTCGAGATGAACTCATAGTATAGTTTCCTAAGGAAATACTATGGGACTTCACATTTTTTGCATGGTGGGTCATCAAAAACCATGTACCACCTATCCCAAAAATATCTATTGGTGGTGGCACCAATGAATAGGAAACCTCTTCACATTGAGGGTAAGATTTTCATTTGACCGTGGGTTAGTGAATAATGCACACAAATCACCTTTTGTAATTTTTAAATCTTTTACATCTTTATATGATAATTTATCTTGATAATAAGCCCTAGCCACCTGCCTCCTATCCTACTAACCAGTTAATTGTTTGTTGATTGAATCTACATGTTTTAACATTTCTTTCAGTGAAGTTTCCAAGGTCATTCTTTCCATGGTTGAACCGTTTGGATAATTCAACCTCCTAATTAAATCCTCAATCTATTTTTTATTGTACTCAATTTCACTCATTAAGCTTTGTTGAGTTCCAGGAGGATGTTGAGGGATTGGTGGAGGAGGTTGAGGTTGTGGTTGATTAACTTGAGGATTTTGTTGTTGTTTTTCTTGTTGTGTTTGTTGAGGATTTTATTCCTCTAGTTGTTACTGTGCTTCTTATTTTGAGGAGGGTTTGCAGGTTGATTAACATCTCCTATAAATTCAAAAAGTAAATATCAAAAACAACCTAAAACTAACAAATTCAAAACAAAAAACAAACAATCCTTACTTCTTAGACCTCCTCATCGATGTGGAAACATCCTCATGATGAAACAACAAACGTTGAAGAAGAATTTTTCAAAATACCTCCTCCTAGAACATGAGCACGAAAAATTGGGGTTTTGGCCATGGGCAAGAAAACAAACACAGTCAAGTGCAAGAATGAATTCATTTTTTTTTCTTTTAATAGGTCATAACACGATCACATTATAATGTGCTCGTGTTATGGCCTCGTTGTGGTTGAGCCTTAGGATCAACACACCAAGCCATAATGTGAGTGCATTATAATGTACTTGCGTTATGATTTTTCAAAACATTTTTAAAAATTTGGCCACAAATTGGCTACCCATCTTCATGCACCTACCCTTATCCTTTCGACCCTTCCATTGTATACCTATAATTGATTGCATGAGTAGTTAGTTCATTGATAGAATATGATTTCCACATTATTATAGTGCAAGCCTATTTTTTTATTGTTTCATTTAGCATCACCAATAATCTCCATGAGAGCATGGTCGTTCTTTAAAATGGTGAAAGAGGTACACATATCTTAGAAAATAGAGTCTATTTATATGAGATTCTTCTAGGGTACCGTGCTCCATTATATTTAATTGTGTAGTATGCTTTTGCATTTAATCTTAGTTATTATTCCTATTATTTAAACTCAAGGTTTGACCACAAAGAAATACTATAATTTCAGTATATTGAAGAGGTTCAAGTAACAATGCACACTTGTTTAATTACTATTGACTCTAATTTATGATTGTATAGGCTTTATCATTTCATTTATATGTATATAGCCTCTGATATATATATATATATATTTATTTATTGGTGAACTCCTTTATAAGATCATATTCCTCCATGAATTAATCTTGATATATTTCTCTCTCTATATATATAGTATATTATTCTATGATGCATTGACAATATAATTTTGGGTTAATAGTAAAAGGTCTTGTTCTTACATGAAATATATTATGGAATAAGTGAAGAAATAAAGAGATTTCATTTAATACTCTTTGGTGCTCTTGTGGTACCAGTTGGTGTGTCCCGCCAGTAATGTCGGTCACGGTAAAAAGTTTACCGGCGGTGGGGGTTATATGGGGGGGTCGTACTACACCTGATTCCACTCGTTAAAAAAAAAAGAGATTTCATTTAATAAAAGTTCTTAATTTGTAAGTTATTATTAATAGAGCACTTAATCTGACATATAATAGTGTATTTGAAAAAGTAAATTGTAGAGCACTTAATCTAGCCTTGTTCTCCTAAGGTTAAAATGATAAAGTTATTAGATAGGACTGGGAATGTAATTATTGTATACACCTAAAATTGGTCTGGAGAATTAATTAATTAAATACAAGTTATTTAATTAATAAATATTTTAATTTATCTACTTATAAATAAATTCTAAATTTATTTATATAGTTCACTTTCTTTAATTCTTTTATCTTAAATCATATTCTTCTAATCTTAATTAAATAAACCAATTTAAATAGTTTTTTTATTTAATTAATATCTTCTTACTAAATTTGAATAATTCTAAATTTGAATTTAGTGACATATCTACAACTTTTTTCTCCTTCCACCTCATCATGTGTCTCAACAAATTGAATATGTCAAATATTTAATTTAGCATTATCCTCAACAAATTCTGAAACAACTTTGGGACACTTGGCTCTCTTCCTCTATTTATTCTTTCTCACACTTGGTAGATTGTTTTACTAAAGGGAACACTCTCCTCAATTCTCTCTAACTTCTTCATTCTCCACCGTTCATCTCTTCATATTGAATCCAAACCATTGGTTGCTGGCACATTAGAATATGCCTTGGAAAATATATAAATACAACCTCATTCTATAGCAAAAGGATCCCAATCTTGAGCAATCTTACTCTGCAAAATTTTCATTAGAGTATTTGTGAGAAATTAGCATTTAGAAGCATTTAATTTAGAATCATGGCTTTATCATTAGTTGCATCTTAGTTTGCAATAGTTAATTACATCATTTTCATATCACTTTCATCAAAAACATCACAACATCATTATCATAGCATCATTATCATATAGTTTAGCAATCATCATGTAGGAATAGATTTCTTGCATTTTCTAGCATATCATTCTTCAGGTTGTCATTCTAAAAGTCATAGTACACAAAAAATCTAAGAGTGATTATGATTTAACGAATCCTTTGAGATAGAGAACAATGGGACAACTTTAGAGAGATTGTTTCAATTCAATTAGATTTGATATCTGAATTTTCCAATATACTATTTCATTGGTGTGTTGTTTTTATTTAATTTGATTTACTCGCACATATTTACACCACACATAAATTGGCACCCACTGTGGGGCCTAGCCCCATTTTTATTAACATTTTCTAAAAAATTTGTTTACAGATTTGGAATTGAATCTATGTAGCGCACCTATGGTTTCTTTCAATACATACGAAACATCTTTCAATGCATCCAATCCCTGTTATAGTGCATACAACTCATCTTTCAGTGCATTCGGTAGTTCTTTTAGCACATTTAGTAGTTATTTTAGCGCATTCGATAGTTTTTCTAGTGCATAATAGTTCTTTTAGTGCATCTTATTGATCTTTTAGCGCATATGGTCACTCTTTTAGCGAATTTGGTTGTCTTTGCAGGAATTCACAATTCTGGATATTGATTAATGTCTTTCTATTTGCAGGTACTTTAAATGCTATGAAAGACAATTATCTAAGACTACTAACAGTGTCTACAGGTGTAGGAGTTATTTCTACTTTATTTTGATTAAATTAGGCACCTAGTTTAATTAGAAGGATTAATGAACACCATGTCTACTATGCTTGTAAAGTGATAGGACTATGCTCTCCCCTTCACTGTGTGACCAAAATTCCAGACTCACTCTTTCATGTTTTGATAGCACCTTTAGAAGGCCTATCATAGTGGGAAAAAGTACTCACCCTATGGGAATGACCTAAGTGGGAACAACTAAAGCCAAGTATTCCAACCCACTATAATCCAATGTGATTGAGAGGAAACTCCCAGTCAATAGTAGTGTGCATTAATAACCATCCCCAAAGCCTTTGTTCTAAAGGTTGGGAGGTCTCCTAAGTGAGTTTATCATTTTCCACACCAAATGGAAACCCTTACTATGAACTTTAAGTGTAAAATCCAGTCGATTCAGTCTCCAAACATTCTTAATATTCATAGTGCAAGGGGAGGGAAAAATTTACCCCCAAGATACTCACCTTATAAATATCATGAATTACTGGCCAAAAGTGGAGGATTTGACTTTGGTTAAGACTCGGGAAAGGAAAAAACATAGGCACCCTCTAGGGGGTGACACGACTGTGTGATTTGACATAGTTCTAAGATGTGGGTTGTGATATTATTAATGATCCTTGACATTAGGAGCGTTTGATTCATTTTATCTTGTTCTATACCTATGGAAATCAAAGGGATCAAACTAGATCCTTGAACATACACTTAATGTTTAGTTCTGAGGCTTGAGACAACTATTTTACAACTTGCTACTGCGCTTGAAATCAATTCTAAAGAAATCATCCATTTAAGAACGCTTAATTCACATAATTCACAAACAAGAAAAATAAGACAAAAAAAATTATTGTTCAAAAGATTATCCCTTTAAAAGATTCAAACTCACTGATTCAAAGCAAAATAACTAGACAAATTTTCAAAATAGTGAAACATTCCCAGTTTAGGGCATGCATTCCCTATTTCAGCGGATTAAGCTCATATTCTAGTGCATCTGAGTCATTTTCCAACGCATTTTGACCAATTTTCTAGTGCATCTAGGTCCTTTTCTAGTGCATTTGTTCCATCTTCCAACGCATTTGCAAATTTTTTTAGTGTATATACTTGATAATCCAATAGAGTACTAAGTTGAATCATATTTAGGGGTAGTCTAGCACATCACTAGCTTGTTTTAGTGCATTTGATCCATTGTCTGGTACATGTCTAAATCATTTTCTGACACTTTTGACCCATCTTCTAGTGCATATAGTCCATTTTCTAGCACATTTGCATCATCTTTTACTGCATCAGGTTTCTGTTATAGTGCATCTAGGGGACAATTTAGCACATCTAGGCCATATTTTGGCACATCCATTCCATCTTCTAGTGCATTTGTACCTTGTTTTAGTGCATCCAGTTAATTCACAAATAGAGGGCTATTTTCATCATCTATCTAACAATTGAAACCGCATTCAGTGATCCTTGTCAGAGTAGAATCATTCCTCGGTCACATAATTGCTTTAAAATTGAAGAAATGGGACTTTGCAAGTAAAATACTTCAACTAAACTAAGATCTACCACCTTAAAGTGCTTAAATCATCAAACACATCTCTAATTGTTAAGCTTAGTTTCATCATCAGGATTTGTCATCCTTCATCACAAAACAACATTGTATAATTAGATTTCACCTTAGTTCCACCAATAGGATTTTTCATTCTATTTGACTTGGGAATATCCTTGGAACTATCAAACAAAGATCAAAGTTTAGTCCAAATGTTAACACTTGTATGCCCATTTTAACAAGGTCTCAAAAATAAAAAATCAAAGAAAAGGAAATTGAAACTCAAACTACCATGGATGAAGGTGAGGAAAATCCCTTTCATAGATT
Organism: Sequoia sempervirens; assembly: GCA_007258455.2. NCBI lineage: Eukaryota > Viridiplantae > Streptophyta > Pinopsida > Cupressales > Cupressaceae > Sequoia > Sequoia sempervirens. The sequence goes on from VDFB02044046.1 coordinate 22,695, forward strand.
CCACCAACCTAAAAATGATGGAATCGTTAAGGAAGACATTCAAAAAGCTCAACAAGACCCCAAATTCCACAAGTTCATGGAAAATATTTTTGAAAAAGATGGAGAAAAATACTTTTTGATGCTATCGAACAAAGGTTTGAAACTACCAAATTACTTTGATGTTAATCAACTGGAAGGAGCTCCTAAGAGAATAGGAATTGATCCACCAAAAACAGATCCAACGATTGCCATAACTCATCAAATGAAAAATTTGCAACAACTTCTTGACATGCAAAGAAGAACCACAAAAAGATATCTACTAAAATACATTTGCCCATATCCATTTGACCAAACTATCAACATGATTCATTTTCCCAAGCATTGTGAATTTCTAAAGTATGATAAATACAATGCTAAAACTGATCCTATAGATCATGTAAGGGAATTTTGAACCATAAGCTTGGAATTTCACATGAAGAGACTTATTTGATGAGATTGTTTCCACGAAGTTTGGGTGGACAATGTATGGAATGGTTCTCCAAACTTCCACTAGGTATTAGGTCCTTTGAAGAGTTGGTCATAAGTTTATCACTCAATATTCTTATAACATCCAACATGAGATTACCATGAAAGACCTTTGCAACACAAAACAAAAAAAGGGTGAATCATTCCTTATATTTTTACAAAGATAGAGAAGATTGTTTGCTAGATATGCTTGTCCCATACTTGAAAAAGAAAGATGGAAATATTCATTGATAATCTAAATGATGAGATGAGCTATAGACTCAAATTGAAATGTCCACCCAGATTTAAGAAGATGATTGAAAAAGGAATTAAAATTGAAGAAGCCTTAGTTAAGAGAGGAGTCTTAAAAATATACAATGAAGGAAACAACTTAGCAAACTCCTCCAATCATCATAACAATAATGAGAAACCCAAATTTTGGCAAAGAAACAAGAATGTTGGTAATGATGGTGTAGCTAAAACACATAGTGCAAAACCAGTCTTTAATCTATCAAGAATTACACCCAAGACCAATCAAAACACCAACCAAAAAAAATCAAAACAACACAAAATCTAAACCGCCACCATATAGAACACCATAAAATCAAAGAAGGTTCACACCTTTGGGAAGTCACTTGAAATAACATTAAAATAACTTCATGCATAAAAACTTATAACATTACCGGAGGCAAGAGATTGGGAACCAAGAGTTAAACCGTCATGTTGGAATGATGCACATTATTGTGATTTTCATAGAAACAAGGGACATAAAACAAATGATTGCATGCAACTAAAAAATTTGGTGCAAGATTTAATAGATAGAAAGGAAACATCAATAGAAGGACCCCAAACAAATGTTGATCATGGAGCATTCAAGAACTCTTTACCTAACTACAAAAAAGAGGAGTCCTCTTCATTAAACACCAAAGGGAAAAATGTGAACTATGTTTATGATTCTACCATTCTCCATATTGAGGAAGTTGATAACCAAACAAATGACATTGCTACAACTTATAATCAAACTAATGACATTGAAATAAATGACGAACAAAACTTTTTTGCAGCTAATAATCAAATTAATGATATCACAATTAAGCATGAACAAGACACTGTTATAGATGAAAATCAACTCAATGACAACAACACCAAATTAAAATCAAATCAATGGCATCAAACAAGAAATGGATACAAATAATAATCGGATCAATGTTATCAAAATCAACTTAGACAAACAATCTTGACAACATGCCAGTAAACCCGACCACAAGAGCTTGGTCTAAGTATGTCTTGAGGGGAAGTATATCTAAGACATCTACTGCCCCTTCAACTCAATACAACATAGTTGACCAATTGTAGAAGATCCTAGCTCAAATATCTATACTAGAACTCCACAAAATTTCACCATCTCACAAGGATATTCTAGAACAAGCTCTAGTGGCCACCACAATACCCACAAATCTTGAAGTGTGTCAATTCTAGGCTATGGTGGGACATTTGACTACACCTCATTGCATATCATTTTCTAAAAATGATGATGCATCACTCAACCATCCACAGAACACAACACTCCACATTGAGGATATCATTCATAAACATCAAGTCAAACATGTTTTGATAGATGGAGGAGCTGGTCTAAATATCTATACTTTAAAGCATGTTTGTGCACTAGGATTCTCAAAAAATGCAATAGATGCTAGAAGAAAGATCAATATCAAAGGGCCTATGATGATGAAGAAAGATCCTCCAAGGACTGATTGTCTTTCCAATTCAAGTGGGGCTAATCCAAAAAGATATGGTTTGCCAAGTTCTAGACAAAGATTTGACATATAACATACTCTTGGGTCAACCTTGGATCCATGAGATGCAAGCAGTGTCATCAATGTATCATTAATGTTTGAAATTTCCATTCAATGGACAAGAGATTACCATTTCAATTGATTCCAACAATCCTCAATATTGTAACACACTTGAAACAGTACAAGAAACTTTTGTACCACACAATAGGGAAGCCATCACTCCTAGTTCATCAAGCAATGAAGGTCAAATCAGTTCCTTGTCTAATCAACCTAAGAAAAAGGTCCAGTCAAGATATAAAGGTATTGGCGATTATACTTCCTCAAGAAATGAAAGTCAACTAAATTCTTTGTCAAAACTATTTGTGAAAGAGTTCAACTGAAAGACAAAGGCATGGGGGGATATTCTTTTGAGAAATCATTGTGTCTTTCACAACTACTGCCTTCTCCTAAGTCATATAGACAACCATCAAATTCAAGACAACAATCCTCACAACCTACTACACTCTTTGATGGTAATTTTATAAAATAAGGTACCCTAGTGGATGAAAGTAAAGACAAGGATGTTTTAAATTGGTTGTAAAAAGATGAAGAAGCATTACAAGCATCAACTTCCAATGTACTAACAGAGCAATATGGTAAAGGGTTTACAATCCTAGAGAAGATGGGATATGAAGGAAAAGGTCCTATCAACAAAAGAAAAGAGGGAATTGTTGAACCAATTCAACTTATCACAATGAATTCAAAAGAAAAAATAGGGATAGGATACATAGAAGAGACAAAGGAAGAAACAAAGTAGTAGATATGTGAGTGAATCCTCCCATTGTGAGATAGTTCTGAAACAGAATTCAATGAATATGAATGGGACTCGCTCTTTGAAGAGTCTTTTCAAGAAAAGGAAATTGATGTGATACAAAGGTATGCACTAACACATACGGAGGGACAAAGCTTAGGGTCTAGACCAATTGAAATTAGATCATTCCATATCAATGACTCTAGTGAAGACAATCTGACTTCGAGTGAGATAGATCATTTAGAGGAGAGTAATATTATAAACCTTGACATTGCTATCAAACACTTTGATGACATTGCTATCATGACACTCACCCCTTTTGACTTGAACCAATCATATGATTCCTTTCCATTGATATACCCCAAACTAATTGAATGGGACCAAACCAAGCTAGTTGATATACCTATCTTTTCAGATGACCACACCATTGTGAAATTTCTTTGCTCTGAAAATCCTGAAACATGTTCCATCAATGAATCTCATAATGAAGCTTTAGACAAGGGTAGTGCAAATCTCTTAGCTGTAAAATGATGAATATGAAAAAATTATCTAATGGTGAAAACCATTTAATGACATTATTAGATCTAAAATAACGAGCATATCCAATGGTGAAAACTTCTCTGAGGCACCAAAGGATGGGGATTTGACACTCTTCTCGAGCACTATCATGAGAGATCTTCAGTATTGGTTGAGCCCACACAATCCATCAACATTGGTACAACTAAAATATTCAAGACTCTACATCTAGCAGCATCCATGATAGAGCAAGAAAAACCAAGCTTTAGCAAATTCTTTGAAGAAAGACAAATCAACTTTGCTTGGTCCTACGTTGATATTCTAGGCATAGATCCAGAGCTTATAATGCATCACTTATCCCTACCACCTAGAGTGAAGCTAGTAAAGAAAAAATTGAGAAAAATGCATCCACATATCACCTTCCTAGTGAAAGGGTATGTGCAGGATCATCATGGAAAAAATAGGCCCTTAAGTGGCGAGAAAATTAGAAAAATCAGAGTTAGGCAACTTGATGTAAAAATTTGAGTAAGTTATCTATATTATTTAAAAAATATGTAAGAATAGAATCTTGTAGTAAATTGAATGTAGTTTCTAGACTACTAGGTTTATTTTATAAAAAAAATCTATTTGGTAAAAATTTGAAATTTCAATGCAGTAGCACTTAAATTTCAAGGAAAAAATAAGAAGTAGGTGTCTATCTAACCACCCTAACCACAATAAAATGATAATAAATTTTTATAAGATTTTAGATATAAGTAGAGGACTCATGTCCCAATGTGATGCATATTTTTTTTATAATTTTTTTCAAATAAATAATTAATTATGTATTTTCTATTGCAAATTTTAAAAAATATAAAAAAATTGTATGTCTAACCACCTTAACTTGGTCAAAAAATTCATGAAATTCATTTGTTTTTATTTAATCCTATAGTATATGCAAGTATAGAATGTGACACATATTTTGGATTCAAAAAATGTGATACCGTTTGAAAGCTATAAATGTTTTTCAATCAACATATCAATTAGGAATTTAGTCGTAATTCAAATAGAAAATGAATAATAATTATTTATTAAATTCAAAGTAAAGCATAATTTATATTGGTGGAAAGCTGGGAATCTCCTTTAAAAACCCTTTTCATTTCATCAATTTTGGGTAAAAAAGAAGTCATCAGCCATATACCCTACACATACCCATCATATCACCACTTTTTGGTCCATCATGATCTTTCACATACCTAAAAGAAGAATTGAAAAAACTATTGGATGCAAGATTCATCTGAACTATTGATTATGTTGAATGGATCTCAAAAATTATCCTAGTTTCTAAACCAGACAACAACATTAGGATATGTGTGGATTTCAGAGATCTTAACAGAGCTTGTCTGAAGGATGAATTTCCTTTCCCTAACATTGAAATCATTGTGGATTTGATAGTAGGACATGAAATTTTATAACTCAAGGACAGATTTTCAAGCTATAATCAGATAAAAATTACACCAAAAGACCAAGATGAAACAACTTTCACGTGTCCCTGGGGTACACTTTGTTGGAACCTTATGCCTTTTGGGTTAAAGAATGAAAGAGCCACTTATCAGTGTGTGATGACCACCATCTTTCATGACATGATGTACACATTCATAGAAGACTATGTAGATGACTTGTTACCAAAATCATACACCAGGGAAGGACATCTAGAAATCTTGAATAAAATATTCACCAAATTGGAAAAATTCAATGTGCGGTCAAATCCCAAGAAGTGTGTATTTGGAGTGACATCAGTTAAACTCTTAAGCTACATAGTCTTAGCTAAAGGCATCGAAGTGGATCCTTCCAAAGTAAAATCCATTATGGAAATGCCTCCTCCTAAGAACATCAACCAACTTAGACCTTTACAAGGACTATTCCAATCTATTAGAAGGTTCATCACACAATTGACAGACAAAAGTCATCCTTTCACTCACTTGCTACACAATAATGTTTCATTCAAATGGGATGCAAAATGTGAAGTTGCTTTCAATCAACTGAAACAATATCTGATGATCCCACCCATCTTGGTACCACCAATAGAAGGAAAACCACTTTTTCTTTACATTGCAACTACTAAGGTATCTTTGGGGGCTTTGCTAGCGCAAGAAGACACAACAAGAAAAGAAAGGGTGGTCTATTATATCAATAGAACACTAAATGGTTATGATATTAATTAAACATTCATTGAAAAAGCTTTTTTTGTAGTAGTGTTTGCTACACAACAATTGTGACACTACATGTTAACATACATCACCAAATTGATAGCCAAGATAGATCCCTTGAAGTATACACACAGCAAGGCCAATTCAACAAGAAGACTAGCAAAGTGGGTAATGTTATTGAGTGAATTTAACATCCAGTATGTGGACAAAAAAGAAATCAAGGGCCAAGAGATAGTAGACCAACTACCTAAAGCACCATTACAAGATGATCATCCCATGCACATCAAATTTCTAGATGCAGATGTCCTCACAGTGTCAACACAACAATGGATATTATACTTTGATGGATCTTACACGTAACATGGATCAGGTGCAGGAAATCTATTTGTCACTCCTTAGGGACACATCATTCCAAAATATTACACATTAATGTTCCCTTGCACAAACAACACAATTGAGTATGAAGCATTAATTATTGGTATTAAGGTAGCTATGGAACAGAAAATCACAGAGTTGCAAGTCTATGGAGATTCTCAATTGGTCATAAATTAGGTTAATGATGATTATTAGAAAAAAAAAATGACAAGTTGATGTCATACAAAAGAATGGTGGACGATTTCAAGAAGTAATTTTTTGAAATCAAATTTGAACAAATTCCTAGATTGGACAACAAAGCTGCAGATGCCATGGAAATCATTGCCACTCTCCTACAGATACAAGAAAAAAAAGCTCATTATGAATTCATGGTGGAATAGTTGTTTATCCCCGCCTATAATAACCCTGAATCCCAAGTCGTATACCATCTAGTCAAGGCTAAGGCTTCAATCTATGGGAATATCTACACCTATCTAAAAGACAATACCCTACCGCATGATCTATCCCAAAATCAAAAACGTAACTTTATTTGACAAGCAGCTTGACACACCCTGATAGTTGATATACTTATCGACAAGGTCTCGATGGTACTCTCCTTCAATGTCTTGAATGTAATGAAGTTGAAACTGCTTTATGTGAGGTTCACGAAGGTATTTGTGGCACTCATTCAAGTGGTCATACTCTTGCTAAGAAACTCCTACGCTTGGGGTATTACTAGCCGAACATGGAGAAAGAGTCCTTTCAATTTGTCAAGAAGTGTAAGAAAATCCAAGTCCATGGGAACCTCATTCATGCACCAGCACAGGAATTACAACCATTTGCATCAACTTGGCCTTTTTTGTCAATGGGGACTTGATCTTGTGAGAAAAATACATCCATCTTCCATTAATGGGAAAAAATTCATAATCATAGCCATAGAGTACTTCATAAAGTGGATTCCCTAGCTCTATTGTCACTGACAATAGTAGACCTTTTAAAAATAAAGATGTCTAAGAACTTTGTGAGAAATTCCATATCCAACATCAATTTTCCACACCATACTACCCTTAAGGGAACGACCAAGTAGAGGCCTCAAACAAAATTGTTCTAAAGATCCTGAAGAAAACTGTCAACAATGTTGGGCAAGATTGGCATGTTCAATTAAACCCTACTTTGTGGGCATACCATACTAGCATCCACACCCTGACAGGAGCCACACCATATGCCCTAGTCTATGGATCAGAGGCCATTTTACCTATTGAGGATGAGCTAGCTTCCCTATGGGTATCTTTGAAGAGAATCATTTTAGAGGAAGATTATAGAGTATTTAGGCTACAAGAGTTGGAATTGTTGGATGAGTGGAATCAACATGCAGTAGATCACCTAAAAGGCTATCAACAAAGAATGTCCAGAAGTTATAATCACAAGGTTAAACCAAGAACATTTCAGGTTGGTGACTTCGTCCTGAAATAAAATCCTTGCAATCAACAAGATAGGGAAAAGAAGGGAAAATTTGAGCTTAATTGGCTACGTCCTTTTGTCATTGTATCACTCTACAAGTCTTGAGCATATCAATTAGCTACACCTGAAGGGGACCTGTTTGAAGAAACCATCACCAGTCTTCATCTCAAGAAGTTCTATGCCTAACTCATCTAGTGCATGGTAAAAAAAAATCCAAAAAAATCAAAAATCAAAAATCAAAATCCCAAAAAAATCAATAAATCAAAAATCCAAAAAAAGCAAAAAAATCAAAAAATCCAAAAAAAGGGCAAAAAAAGTGAAAAATCAAAAAAACGTTACCTTGATGAAAATCTGGAAAATAGGCATCTTGGTAACAACAAAAAATCATATAATATGAAAAAGTGCAATAAAAATAAGTAGTGAAAATCTAGCAATAGATGCTATTTGTGAAAGATTAGTTGCTCCATCTATTGGAATGTGTGTCAGTCATCCGCCTGTTGCTATCACTATGCTTGATCATTGAAGAACCTCATGTACATATCTGGGCATTGCAGTTGTGTCTCACCCTGGCTTGGTTATCATTGTACATATCCATAATAAATGGTTGGTTTCTCATTGGGTACAAAATCCTGAACTCACCAGGGGCAACCTACTTTGAGCTTAACATAATAGATAAACAAGCAGTAAGACAACACAACAAACACAACAATCAAGACAAAAACTCAACATCAAACATCAATCACAAATTTTAAACATCAACCATCCAAACCAACAACAAAAGTGATGAAAAACAAATAAAAATGGATGATACTCTTATAAAGCATGGTTTTATCACTTTAGCATAAATGTTCAACTATTGTATCTTGATTTTTGTTATCATTTCTCTAGAGCAACTTAAGGATGTCATGGACTAGAGAAGCTATGATCAAGAATGATATTTTCTTTGTCTGTTGTTTGTGAGTTAATCATTACTACTGTGTAAATTATCATGGAACATGCTCTACAAAGTATCATTGATGACATTCCAAATTTACATAGGAAAAGGATTAACTCTTGTTTGTTTTATGCAAGTGGTACTCAGGTCATCTCGGTTCAGTTATGCCTAGATGCTTGTATTACCTTGCAATATCAAAAATCGTGGAAGTTGTACTTAGGTCATCATGGTCTAATTATACCATCGATGTTTTTACCAACTTTCAACATATTAAAAGGCTCAATGATGATACCAAACACAACGAATCAACTGACAAAATGACAAATTTGCATATTTAGTTTTGCATGGTTAAGGTAGATTGCATCCATATTAGTCTTGCATCTGCATTATAGATTTCTCCAAGGCTGGAAAAATTTTAAAACAATTTTATCTCTCTCATCAATGCATTGAGTACATTTGACATTAACAAAAAAAAAAGATCATTTGTATATAGCTGCATAAAAATTATCATATCATGCATACATTAAGAAAGCATTATCATCGATCATCCATCCATGCATCAAATCATATATTTGCATTAGAAAAATACAAAATAAAGTGCATTACATTTCATTGTCATAATCATATCCATCTCATATAGCGTAAAAAGGCATCATACATAGAACATATAACATCAATAAACCATGTATCATCATTATTTCATTAATGCATCCATACATAACTAGTCATATAAACATCACATCACATATAAAGTAGAAATGCATCCATCATAAGCTTCCATCATAAGCATCCATAATAAACACATATGGACACCATATAGATCAAAAGGTATCCATTGCATATCATATAAATCTCAAAATAAATGTCAAGTGTACAATGCCATCATGAAATGTAAAGAGATATATCCACAAAGTGGAAAAAATAATCAATGTCCTTAGTGAAATGGTTGTATACAAATGTCTCAAGTACATCAAATGTGATAAAATAAGGAGCTAATATGTGTTGCTCCCCCTAAACAATTTTGGCCCTGAACCTCCTGTTGCACCACCCAATGGCCCTACACCTGGATCTCTGCGAGGTGGCCCAGTCACACCTCTACTAGTCATCCATGAGTGGCTTTGACCTAATCTAGTACTGGAAGACTTTCCATAGCTAACCCACTGCTCTGCAGGAACTGCCTCATGATATCGTAGTCTGTAAAACTCAGCCTCTCTAGCTGAATGTCTAACCTCTTGAAGCATATTTGTCATGGAGGTACCCTCAACAACTCTTTGTAGTCTCTCTACCAAGGACTCGACCTACTCACACCGTTGTCTCATGCTATATCTCTATGTTGTGAGAGTAGTGATATGTGCCTATGCTTGTGCTTATGCCTATGCATGTGTCTGTAGTTGTGTTTGTTCCTGTACCAGCTGACCCTGTAATGTTTGTACCTGGGTCTATAAAGTAGCTATCTGAGCTTGTTGTTGATATGAGGGCAACCAAATCTAAATTTTTTGATGTCTTGCAACCACTAGGGATCTCCTCCTCCATGACACTCTCATATCTAACACTAGTCCACCTCCACCTGCATCCCCATCTCCACCATCACCACCACCACCTCCACTCTCCCCATCTCCATCATCACTATCTCCCTCATGCTCATCACCTCCTCCACCCCTCCCTTGTCTCAATGTCTGATCATCATCTAGTGTAGGTACTGGCTCATCCAGACTAGATATCCATGGGAAAGGATGTTTAAAGAAATAATGTGAATACTCCTCTAACACTACATCCTCTATGATCTTTGGATGATAATCCCATATAATTTCCTATAATCTAAGGTACTCTTGACAGACTGCATCGTATGATAGTGCGGGTCCCCACTTCGGAATGTCATGTCATCTATGTGCATACAAAGAAACTCCCTAAGGCATACCCTGCACTTGCCTGTATTATCACAACACTCTCATAAGCAGAAATCTCTCAATCACAAATGACATCCTCCCAATCAGGTACCTCATAGTGCACACATATAGTATCTATGTGTCATCCTATGGCCACTACTCATAGTCTAAATAGGGTCTCTAGGTCACAGAATGCAGATCATCCAACACTCACTACCAATACTCTAGTTTTCCCTCGCTACCAATACTCTAGTTTTCCCAAGTTATGCTGGACAACTGGACCTATGTAACTGAAAATGTATGGTCAACCATCTGGATGAACTCTATCTACTACCGGACAAGTAATGGCTATGTGCTCCCATGCCCATATCTGTAGCAGTGTCACCCTAGCTAAAAAATTGGCCCCTCTAAGATAAACCACTTGATGAAGATAATGGTACAAGTGAGCTAGCATACAAGAACCCTAGGCATATCGAGTCAAGAATCTAAGTAATCATACTCTCCAATATCTGACCCTAGCCAACTGAGAGTCCCTTCGACCTACAGTTGGTACATAGAAAACCTCCAATGAATTGAGTAAGAACACATGTTAGTGGAACATATATATCAACCATCTCCCGAGATGGAATCTCATATCCACAAATCTAGTCATCAAAAAAGACTCTCCTTAATGCATCAATACCCCCTACTCTGCATTGTCATAAACAACAAGCTCACCAACAACAGGACTTCGTAGTATCTAGTATACATCCTCTGGAGTGATTTTCATCTCACTGGTGGCTAAATGGAAGGTGTTGTGGTCATTGTGCCACCTCTCTACTAGTGTAGTCAGCAATCCCCTATTAATCCTATTCTGGGGCATATTGATTAGAGAAGTCAATCCGCATTGTGAAATCACATATAAATCAGCCTGCACCAACTGTGGAAGCACGTCCTAGGTCTTTGGGAAGCGCTCCCAAATCTAAAGGACTCTTGAAGGCTCCTATCATCAATAGCATATGGCAAATCAACAATCAACATCAATCAACCTATCAATCCAATCAGCTCTAATGAGATTTCAATCAAATCTTATGAGCGCCTGTCATTGATCCTCACCTATCATGAGGTCAATCATCATTATCTATCCTATCATTGATTCTCACCTATCATGAGGTCAATCATCATCATCCTGTCATTGATTCTCATCTATCATTAGATTAATCATCATCTAATCTATAAACATCATCAAACAACATCAAAACATTGACTGACGGGATCAACAATAATCAAAATCAAAGTCTAATATAAATTTTATCAATCTGGTCTAAATGCACTGAAACAGTGTTTATGTGCCCTGAAAACATGGATGCACTAGAAAATTTACCAATGCGCCAAAATAGGGTCTCAAAGCACTAAATCATTAGTTGCTCTAAAATGTTTCATCAATGCACCAAAATAGTGCATCAATTCGCTAAACATATGGATGTGCCATGAAATTCCATAAATGTGCTAATTCATGACTTCTATGCGCTAAATAACCTGATGCACTAAAACATTGACTCTATGTGCTCCAGAATGTCCTTCATGCACTAATTTACTCTATGCACTAAATCATTGACTAAATGCGCTAATAAATTTCATCTATGCGCTAATTTACCATATGTGCCACAATAGTCTACCTATACACTAAATCAGAGCTCAAATGTGCTAAAACGCAAAAACCAAATTTCAAGCGTGAAAAAATGCGATAAAAATGACATTGAAAATTCACGGCTTGAAGTTTCTCAAAGTGCATACTGGAGGTCCATATGCGGTTGGATGGTTGTGACATCGAACTCACTCAAATCGGTGGCTTTGATAGGGGATCACCATCTTGCTCAATTTGCTCAACTCACTCAATCACTCCAATATTCAAAATGCAAATGACATAAATGAGTTCTTTTTCACATCTTTTTACCTTTTAAAGGGGTGATTAAGAGGTAATTAAGTGGGATTGATTTTATTTATTTTTTAAAAAACCAAGGGGCATCAATTAATTAACTAATCGTCTGGCGAGTAACTGTTTACTTTTCAGGAGATAAATCGTCGCAACATCATAAAATTTGGAAGTCATGATCAAATCATCATAAAATCATAAAAATTTCAAAAAATCTTAAAAATTCAAAAATTCCCCAATTTATCTCTCGAGGGGGCATATATCCATCATCACTCAAAAATCAGTGCCTAGGGCGTATCAATTTTTTTTTGTGTTAGCATCGTCAACAAATTTTTCTTTGAAGCAATGTGTAAACACATCAATTCAAAGAGGGGAAAAATGTATACACCTAGAATTGGTCTAGAGAATTAATTAATTAAATAAAAGTTATTTAATTAACAAATCTTTTAATTCATCTACTTATAAATAAATTCTAAATTTATTTATATAGTTCACTTTCTTTAATTCTTCTATCTTAAATCATATTCTTCTAATCTTAATTAAATAAACAAATTTAAATAGTTTGTTTTATTTAATTAATATCTTCTTACTAAATTTGAATTTAGTCACATTTCTACAGCTTTTTCCTCCTTCCACCTCATCATGTGTCAACAAATTGAATATGTCAAATATTTAATTTAGCATTATCCCCAAAAAATTCTGAAACAACTTTGGGACACTTGACTCTCTTGCTCCATTTATTCTTCCTCACACAAGTTTGGTAGATTTTTTTACTAAAGGGAACACTCTCCTTGATTCTCTCTAACTTCTTCATTCTCCACCGTTCATCTCTTTAGATTGAATCCAGACCATTGGTTTCTACCACATCAAAATATGTCTTGGAAAATCTATAAATATAGCCTCATTCTACAACAAAAGGATCCCAATCTTGAGTAATCTTACTCTGCAAAATTTTCATTGGAGCATTTGTGAGCAATTAGCATTTAGAAGCATTTGATTTAGAATCGTGGCTTTATCATTAGTTGCATCTTAGTTTGCAATAGTTAATTACAACATTTTCATATCACATTCACCAACAACATCACATCATCATTATCATATAATTGATAAATCATCATGTAGGAATAGATTTCATGCATTTCCCAAGATCTCATTCTTCAGGTTGTCATTCTAAAAGTCACAGTGCACAAACAATCTGAGATCCATTATGATTTAACGAATCCTTGGAGATAGAGAACAAGGGGACGACTTTAAAGAGTTTGTTTGTTTCAATTTGATTAGATTTGTTATCTAAATTCTCTAATATAATGTTTCATTTGTGTGTTTTTTTTGTTTAATTTGATTTACTCACACATATTTACACCACACAATTATAATTTCTTTAAGGGTAAGTTAATAAAATTTGAGGGTAAACTATTAAGAATAATTTGATATTAGAAAGAGATTATTTCTATTTTGCAAGTAATTGATAATGAAGTTAGTGAATTGGTAAATTAAAAATTAAATGAAAAGAGTTATATTTGCTTAGTATGTAATTGAGATAATTATAATCGTAGAATTAAATTAAGCAAATAAGTTGATATTCTTTTCAAATGTTGATTTTGTTGTATTCCTTAAATGTTGAGTTTCAAGTTAGTTGATTTCTAGCATAGTCATTTGAGCATTATTGTGTGAATGGCATATTAAGTAAAGTTAGTGACTAAGTTATGAGTCTTAGCAAATGTGCAAGTAATATTTCTTACGAATGAACTGTTTGGTTGATCTTATTATTGATATTGAATTGTTTTGGTAATGTTTTATGGGTAAGTCTTTATGCTAATGGCCTAGGGTAGAATTCCAGAGGCTTGGGGAAATTAGCTCAAGTATTGGAATCATGATTATGTCATTTTGAAAGTAGTTGATTTTATACTGGAATTGTGTACATGAGGGTCTTTAGCCTTGCAATACTTATTCACTTTATGGTTGGGATTTGAGAGTGAGATGGTCCATGCCTCACCTTATATATATTTTCATGTGGTTTTGTTATTTGTGCAAGATGGATTTACCTTCTTTGATGTGTTGGGTATTCTAGTTGTTAGTAGGGGGAGTGGCTCTCAATGGGGATCAGTGCACAAAGTGGCATCTAGGACAACCCATGTGGGAGTTTCTTAACTAATAGATAACCTAATTAATAAACTAGGGGGTTGGGTAGAATCTAACTCTAATTAAGATAATTGGATGCCTCACCCATGTCTATAGTGCTCGTTCAAACTAAGGATGGGTTGAGAAGGCTTGGTTGGAAAGATCAACTTCATTGTCCTCACAAAAGGAAAGTTGGTTCCGCATGTGTCACCCTATGGGGCCAGAATCTAGTGTGAGACTGCCCGAACAACCATAGATGGGGGTCGACATCTAGTGAGAGACTGTCAGGACAACCCATGCCAGGACCATGTGATGACACTCTCCCCTGCTGCAACCTACTATTCCCTTGGCTTGTATTCCCCTTTGATTTTTTTGTGTCTCTAGAAGTGGTGTCATTGTTATGTTGTACTTTACATGTTAGAGTCTTGTATAGTCTTGTTATGTCAGTTGGTTGTCACCTTGTTGCTAGTGTGGTGGTGGGAGCTTATTACTATCTCCTAGCACAAGGGAAGGACCTTAGGTTTCCACATGGTTGGGTGGAATGTTCCTTGTACTCCATTGGGTTCCCCCTTGTTGTTGTTTGTTCATGTGGGGGCTACTCTTGGTGTTGGGGACTCCTACACTTGACCTAGCTCGAGTGGATTATGTTTCATGTCCTTGTGTTGAACTGTAATCAATGTATCATGTATTATATTCTGATGTATATTCTTCCCTATTGATATCGAGGAAGCATTGTTGCAATAATGTAGTTAATTGTGAACTCTCTCTCTTGTAATGAAGAATTGAAATGTTGTATTTTGTATATGTGAATTAATTAAATGATCTTTGATGTTGTTATATTGATGACTTGAAATGGATTCTCTTATTGGTTGATCATATAATGTGATGGATTTAATATACTATTTAATGTTAGACAAGTCATGTTAATGGATTAATTCTTGTTAGTTTGGTTAATGGGATTCTAGTAGTGTAGTCATGGAACCTTAGAGGACTTAGTGTAGATTACATGTTAACTTATATTCTACAATCCTAGTATGTTACATACTTAAAAAAAAAATTGTTCCATTTTTTTAAAGTGTTGTGGGTGTTGTCCTCTAGGTTTCTATGGCATGGCATTACATTTTGAGTACTCTATATACACACAGATTCCATTTCTTATTTTATTACATATCACACATCAAGTAACATTTAAGACTAATATTGCCTATAGATTTCAAGTCATGGGATTTGGAGTGGCAGAGAATCCCTTTATTAAGAGGCTATTCTAGATAATGGAAGTCGTTTTAATTTTTCTCATTAGAAAATTTATGTTGAATCACAGGTATTTACTTGAAAATTTTATGAAGATGGAAAAGTTGTTGGAAAATATTTATGGTAGAGCAGATTATTTATTTTCTTGATTCAAATATTTTGTTTAAATCATTTTAGGATCCTTGTAAATGGATGCATATCACTTCTCCATTGAGACCTTTATTGTACAAATATACCCAAAAAATAGGATTGTTTTTCAAATTGACCTTCCACACCTCTTCGATGTACCCATTGCACACCAAGTTGCGATTGCTACTATATTTTATTATTATTATATTAGTAATAAATAATATTAGTATAATATTATTATATCCTTATTGTTTTTATTATATTATTATATTATTTTTATATTAATTTATATTATTATAGTATATATTTGGTGTTAGGGTTAGAGTTATGAGAAATAGGGTTAGGGGTAGGATTATACTTTAGTGTTTAAGTGTTGGGGTTATGGTTAAGGCTTTTGTTTAATTAGTTTATAAAGGGGAATTTTTAGAAATATTTTTCATATTTTTTCTAGGGTTAGGGTTAAGGTTTAGAGAAAAAGAATTAGGTTACAATTAGAGTTATGGTTACGATTACAATTTAGTGTTTGGTTTCAGTTTATGATTATAGTTAAGGTTAGAGTTAGGGTTATATTAGGGTTATGATTATGGTTTAGGATTAGGGTTATACTTTGGATTAAACTTTATAAGTATGGTTTTGAGTTTGCCTTTTATTTCAATTAGGGTAAAGGTTCAATCAAGTTTTACTCAACCTGGTGATGATTTAACTATGGTTCTAGGGTTAGGTATCAATTAGGGACAATATGTAATTAGGGTTAGGTTTGAATAAGAGCTAAGATTTAATTAGGACTACATTTTAAGTTCAATATAGGTTAATGTTTAGTTTTGATTAATAGGGGAAAAGTAGGTTTTGAAGGGACCAAAAACCTTGTACAAAAAATCACCAAATGCTGCTAAAAGATAACATAGTCAACCACCACCAGCATCCCAACCGACAAAAAATCAAACAAAACGGGAGCCAGTCAATAGAAGTGTTAGGGTTTGATAGGGTAAGGGTTATATCATGCAATGGGTAATGGTTAGGACTAAGGTTCAATTAGGGTTAGGTTTTAATTAGGATTACACATAGAATAGGATTAGGGTTCAATAAAGGCTCAATTATGATTAGGGTTATGTTTAGGGTTCAATTAGGGTTACATTTTAATTATGATTTGGGTTAGAAATAAATTAACTAGTCAATGTTTAATTAGGGTTCAATTTAGATTAGGTTTGAATAAGAGTTTGGATTTAATTAAAGATGAGTTTAATTTACAAGGTTGAAACTTTTAAGCTATGGTTGGATTGCAATGTAGACACGTGTAATATATTTTCCATATGCGTTAAAAAAAATCCCTTCTTCAAGAAATCATTTAGTGGTTCCACACTTTTATAATAGACTATATATTTAAGTTGTTATATTTTTGTATAATAAAATATTTAGTAAAGACTTTAAAACTATAATATTTCTTTACATATATAAATTTCAGATAAAATAGAATATGAACAATTTATTTTTTTGGAATGTTTTCAATTTTTTTAAATTGATATTTTTTATGTTTTAAATATAATTTATAAATTATTATTTTTAGACTGTAGGAATTTGGTAGCCCCCTCTGTAAATTGCATGCATCTGGTAAACTTTTTTCTTAGGTTCCCTCTAATACCATGGGGATGTGGGGAGACTAGACCTCGTGACCTCTTACCTAACACGATTCTTTAGCTAATCGAGCTAACCCCCACCCACCCGCCCTCCACCCTCTCCGCCGGCCCGCCCCCCAGCCAATTTATAAATAAAATTTTATTTGTAATAGTAAATTTAAGATATTTTAATTTTATTTAAATTTATAATTGTCTAATTTTACATATGTTAGTTTATAGATTAATTTAGAAATTTTAAAAGGAACTATTATTTTTCATTCTCTTATAATATTATATTTATTCTATTACTAAAAAATATTTTACCATGTCATCAATTTTTTTATTTTTAAAAGATATTTAATAATTTTTAATTTTAAGTTGATTAATTTAGAAACTTACTTTTATATGTAATAATAAATTTAGGATAGTGCTTTTATACTTATTTTTTGAAATTTTAGAAAGTCATTTTTATGTGTATTAATATAACATATTTGTTTTATATCTTATTTTATAAATAATTATTTTATTTTATTAAAAATATTATTTAAATAAATCTATATGAAAAACATCAAAAGATATCTTCTTTTTCAAAGATGTTAAATATTTTTCAATCTTAAGTATCAAATTAGAAACTGACTTTTATCTATAATAGTTATTTTAAATTTAAGTGTCTAATATTCTTTTACATATTTAAGTTGTTATATTTTTTAGAATACATTATTTAGAAAATTCTTTAAAATTATAATATTAAAAATATGAATAAAAAGAACTATTGTTTTTATTTTATTTTTATACTTTTCAAAATTAATAATTTCTAAGGTTGAAACTTGTAAACTATGGTTAAATTACAACATGGACTCATGTAAAACTATTGACCATATACTTTAAAAAGGATATCCTTCTTCAAAAAATTATTTAATGGATCCACACTTAATTTGATGTAAATTAATATGTACTTTTAGTCGATAGGATTTTATTGTGGACTTCCTAGTCCACAAATACTTAGAAAACCTATCTCATACTTTAAAACCAGATTTATTTTGTCATTTAACTAGCTTCGAGCATCAGAAACTGGTTAGGTCGTTGCATTAAATGAGCCGACAAACTATATTTAGCTGATAGCTTATACCAAAGAATGACTACCGTGTCTGGCAGTCTAAAATTTTATTTCTTCGAATCATTTTTTAAGGAATTCGTTAAAAAAATCGAAGGACAACCAATGGAGAGCAATAATATGGGAATCTGAGGATATTATTTCTTCTATTCAATACCCCCCACTGTTGAAACTAGTTCCATTGGCTAGCAGATTAAATTTTGTCGCATCTCATTATGAAGATCTCCAACAGATATCTTCTCTCACACCACCCAGAAGAGGCAGTTCAAAAAACATTGGTGGCAGCTCAGGAAAAATGCAGTGGATTTAAATGAGCAATTCTAGTCTTAGTCAGAACAAATATCTTATGTCCTTTCAAAGGATGTTCGCGTTAATGTTGCAATGTTGTCAACAGTTACAAATATCTATAACTTGAATAGCAATAGTAATAATGAATTGATTTTTGTATAGTGTTGTTTATTCTTAGCTAGCAAATATTGAAGTCTGCTATCTAAATCTTGATTTCATGAATGAGATTGAGAGAAAATGGCATCTGAAGATGGACAATGATTTCTCTTTGATGCCTCATGAAATAATTGAATCATAATTCATAACTTGAGATCAGGTGCCAAGGTATATGTCTGAAAAATGGTATAATAATCACCCTAAAATTGGGGCGATATTGCTGGAGACTTAATTGCACGAGAGAAGAAGATTTTGAACATAGTTAATGCGAGGGCAACAAAATTATCCTTGGAGGTATGTGCATTTATTGTGCTATGTTATCTGCTCTTTAAAGAGCTTTGCATGTTTTCTTTCATACTCATCTTCTACTTAACATTATTTGTAAGTTGCCTTAAATCATAATTTAAAGAAAATCCCTTGGATTCAAATTGGAGGTTCTAATGAGTTCACTTTATACAACCTCACAACAGACTGGTACTCCATGCCAGACATCTCCATTGCAATCTAGATGTTTGATTTTCACGTGATCATGGGGTATTTTCAAGGCAATCAAACACCATTAACGTGATGATTTCTAAAAATTACACGTAAATGTATTAGAAAAGACACAATATGTATCATAAAATGATGGCATGAAACTGTAATACTATATAACACGGTAAAATACCTCTCAAAAACTACATAGTAGATTCAATAACCAATGCCAAAACCTACATAATTTACCCCTTAATTAAAATAAGAAATTAAATAGAGCATGGTTCTTGCAATTGCATATTAAATGGATGCTTGCTTGATAGAGTGCTCTGCCAATTGTGATTTGAGAGAGAGAATTTAGAGAATAATAATAATCGAAGCATGTTAATATTGAAGAAAAATCATCCCAAATAAACGAAACCGACTCACCCAAGCTGGTATTTTCAATGCATTCAGAAATAGTAGAATATTTACTGCTAACGTGGCGTTTTTGATTGTCTGATTTAATTATATTTGACAGCGAATATGTACAGCTTAATTTCAAAATCAGATAACTGCTTTATACCTTAAAACAAATCTGCCAGATACCTAAGCCGAGGAGCTGAAAGATTTCCTTTACAAAACTTGGAACTAAGAAAATTGTCTACTAAACGGCTCAATTCACTATATAAATATTAGCACGAAACATAGATGGCTTCACCATAACAGATAGACCACATTAAGATCGATACAAAATTTCAGATACATATCCCT
>VDFB02044047.1:0-10065 GCA_007258455.2 Sequoia sempervirens
CTAGGTGAGTGAGTTGTCATTATTGAGTCTTTCTAAGGAGTGCATATGTGAAGAATGGTATGGGATGTGTGGATTCATGCTTGGAAACATGAGGATGCATTGAGAGGCTTGATGCTTTAGAGGTATTCATTGTAACTCTTGTATTGCCTTATTGTTGATTAATGGATGGAGTATGAATGGTTTTAATGGAGCTCGGGTTTTTCCCTCTTGATGTTTTTCCCAAGGTATATCTTGTTTTATCTTGTGCCTTGTTTATTTGATCTATGCATTATGGTTACTTGTATACATGTTTATTTCTCATGGGGTTATGTAGATCAAAATGGATTAAGTTTGTGGTTTGAATACATTATTTCCTAATAGTAAAAAGACTTTTATAATTACCTACATGACCAAATTATCCCTCTCGACTTGTCCTCTAATCAAGTAAAAACTTTATCTAACAAGCATCCAAATATGTCATCATTAGTGATACACTTTACCATCATAGTCTAGATAGCACCCTCCTAAGATGTCTTGATTTAGATGAAGTGCAAAATTTTTTACATGAGGTACATGATGGTATATGTGAAGCTCACTCTGTTGGTCCTACCTTAGCCAAAAATCTTATGCAAATGTGATACTATTGTCCTATGATGGAACATGATGCCTATCATTTTGTTAAGAAATGTTGCCAATATCAAATACATGGAGATCTTGTCCACACACCTAATCAAGAGCTTCATCCAGTTACATCACTGTGGCCATTCTCTTAATGGGGACTCAACCTTGTAGGAAAGATCCATCCTACCTCTACCAATGGTCATAATTTTATCATCACTATAATCGATTATTTTTACCAAATGGATTGAAGTTATTCCAATGACCTACATCACCAGTAAATAAATATCCAAGTTCATCCTTAATTACGTCATATGTTGGTATGGTGTTCCCTAATCCATCATTACAGATAATAGTTTTCCCTTCAAAAATTAGGATGTCCATGAATTATGCGAGAGATTTCACATCAAGCATCATTTTTCCACTCCATACTACCCTTAGGGTAATACTCAAGTTGAGTCATCTAACAAGACTATCCTTAAAATCCTAAAGAATATTGTCGATGAGACTGGTCGTGACTAGCACATCCAAATTAATCTCACATTATGGGCTTATCACACCAACATTCACACCCCTACAAGAGCCACTCCATATTCCCTCGTCGTTGGATCCCAATTCATTTCTTTATTTGGGAATTCGATTTCTCCCTTGCATCATACAAGAGTACCCATGTATCCATTTTGATGAGTAGAATTATCAACATATCCTCATTTTTGCATGGGTACTAGGTTATTGGATGGGAAGAGGAAAAATTCCTTGGTCCATTTCTGTGGGAGAACTTATCAAAATCATCTTCTGACTACCTTCTAAAAAGTCAGTTATAGGCATTTTGGCATTTGGTGACTATCCCTAAAGAGAGATCTGCCAAAATAAAATAGAAATGATAGAACTTGGAAGGATTCCAAGCCCTAGATTAGTTGGAGTCCTTACATCATAAATTGCCAACTATATGGATTCTTCCGGCCTTTATCAGCTCTCTAGTCCCTAAAGGGTGAACTACTAGGTAGAACCTATCAATAGCATACACCTTAAATTACTATACCTAGCTTTCAGAGAATCCCATAAAAAAAATACAAAAAAAAAATTGTCACCCTGATGAAAACCTGGCAAACATGCATTTTGGTGAATCAAAAAAATAATAAAGAGAAATATTTTTTCCAATAGTGAAAACCACTTCGGTGGCACTTTGTATAAGTACCATCATGAAAAATGGCAAACAAATGCCATGTGTAGTCAGTCTTTGCTCCATCATCTACTACCATTCTATTTTATTTTCCACCTCCATCCATGATTCATCATACACATCCCTCTCCATAATAAACTCTTCCCTTTCCATCTCATCCATAATAAATCTTAGTCGTCCCTCTCATGTCTTGAGAATCATTGAAATTTTTCATCTTGCACTTTTCACATCCCTCCATAATAACCTTTTTCCATCCATCTCTTCATCCATATTAAGTTGGTCATGTACCTAACTAGGGGCAATTCCTAGACGGGTTTCATATGGGATCCTAGACATGGTTCAACACTAAAAAAAACCATCAAAATCCAAAAAAATTAGAAACCCATCAAAATCAAAAAAATCAAAAACCCACCAAAATCCAAAAAAATAGAAAACATCAAAATAAAAAATAAAATTTAAAACATTAAAACTCCAAAAATAGTGTCATTCATTGAGTTTGTGTCAATCCAAGCTGTTAAACTACGTTGCCTCTAGAAATTCACATAGGCAAGGTCATCATTGATGAGACCCCAAGGATTAGGTCAGCCCTATAGGTTTTTTCATAACAAATGGTCAGTCCATCCATCTATCTATAATAAAATATCCATGGTCAGAGTCAATCAAACTACATTGTCTCTATGTTTTACATAAGCAATGCCATCATCAATGGCCCCCTGAGGCATTAGGTCAGTCCCTTAGGATTTTCCATAACAAGGTCTTCATCCATCCCAATCGACCATCTCATAGTAAATCGTCCCTTGCTATGGTAGGAATTTTGAGTAGACACAAGCAATTATCAAACAAGAGAACTGAGTTTATCCAAATCATTAAACAACAAGAAAACTATCCAATCAATCTTCAACCGAATAGATCAATTGCCTAAAAATAGGTGCCTATCAAAATAATCAAACATCAAACACGAAACAACAAACAATCAGCTATCAAATAGTCTTATATAGAGTGTTGCATTATCAAAACCAAACTAAACATCTTATATAGCATGCCACATTTTTGAAACCATACTTTAGCTATCCAACCTATCAATCGTCTTATATAGGTTGCACACTCAAAACTAGCACTAGTAGAATTTGACAAATAAATGACTACATGACTAACACTTTTAGTCACAACAACTAAATATGACTAAATTTTACTCATTTTTTGCAACACAATTATAAATGACTAAATAAATGACTAATTTGATCATCATAAGTGACTAATTTGATTATTGGGTAAAAAATGACTAGTCACATGAATAACTTGGGTAACATTTGGAGTTATATCATGTTGTTCATTATTTGTATCAATGGTCATGACTTGAGGGTTTGAAGGTTCACTAGCCTTGACAAATGAAATATTTTGTTTAGGCATGGGGTTGGTAAAGATTTGTAAATTCTTGTTAGGGGGTGCAATGGACTTATTGCTTTGATCATTGACACCCGCAATGGATAAACGACCCGAATCATGAGGTCTTGAACTAAGTGTTTGAGACACTTACATTGTTTAGTGTCATGTCCATTTTGGTGATGAAAATGACAATAAGAAATTTTTTTGAAGGTAGGTGGTATCAAGTGGTTTAACAGTAGGTAAAGTTATCATCTGTTTTTTCAGCAATTAATTCATTATGTTATGGAGAGTATTAGGTAAGGGTGTAAATTGTCTCTTCAGATCCCCATAGGAAAAGGGAACCATTGCTTTAATAGCAGCCACTTGACTTGGAATAGGTTGGGGTGGTTGCAGAGAAGGCTAATTGAATTGTAAAAAGCCTTAGTTGGGTTTTCTAAAGTTTTATGCATTGTTGTGGGTGGTTTGCTCAAACTTCTTAGCTCGATTAGAAGTGTACTTTGAGTCACGGCTAGAAATTGAGTTGTGATAGTTGCAAAGAATTGTACATAAATGTAGGAATGAGGGAAATTTCATCATAGTTAACTTATCCAAAAGGTTAGTATGCAAGTTTTTGATAAACATCTTTTGCAAATGTGAATCAAGAATCTTAACATTAATTTGAGCATATAATGATTGATAATGTGAAATGAAATCAGTAACTTTTTCATCAGAATTTTCTTTACATCGCATTAAATCAGCCATAGTATTTTTAGGAGTCATATGGACTTGGAAATGACTTATAAAGGCATCCAAAAGTTCATTAAATGTTTGGATTGAATGATTGGGTAAGTTGGAAAACCACTCCAATATAGTGTCTTTTAAGGTCGGAGGAAATAGTTTAGCTAATAATTTGACATCAAGAAAAAAATCACTGCACAAGGTTGTATAAGCATTGACATGATTAGTAGGGTCTCCTTTACCTCTGTATTTCTCGAACCTAGGCATTTCAATTCCTTATGGCATCTGAGTGCATAAGATTTCAAGGGATAATGGACTACTACGAACTTGATATGTAGGTGGAGCATTTTGACTTTGGCTAATGGTGGAGATTTGTTGTTGCATGGATGAAATGGTGATAAAGAGTTGTGTAATGATGGGATTGGGGTAAGTGGTATGAGGTGGAAGGGAAAATGTTGATGTAGTGTATGTAATGTTAGGGGAAGTGAAAGGGATAGTAAGAGGGGTGAAGGTGGAAGGAATAACACAAAGAATTAGGAATGCTAGTTTGAATTAGAAAGAAAGAGCCATGGAAGGACTAACTTAGGTATAGTGGAATGGTGGAAAGATGGAATGGAGGAAGGATGAAGGTTTTCTATGGCAGGTATGGGAGTGGTGGAAATGTTTTCAAGAGACAAGTCTTGTTGTAAATGTGCAAAATCTTCATGAATACTTATGACTTTATCTTGCGGAATTGCACTAGTTTGTGTGTCAAAATTAATAGGGTGGGAAGGTGAAGGCATGTGAGTGGTAGTAACCATGCCTAATGCACCATTTTCCATACTAGGAGTAGGATCTCTAGAGATCCCAAGGTCTGCTACAAAAGTGTTATCATGGGAAGCCATGAGTCTAGAACTTCATCTCACTAAAGTATTATCAACAGGGCACCAAAAACTCATATAAGTACCACAAGAAATAGGGTGGATGTAGATGTAATGCAATCTAGGATGAATAAAATGTAACAAGAAATAATTTTGTAAATTGAAACAAAGATGCAGTACCAGAAAATAGAAATACAGAAAATACCTAGAAATTACCACAAAACACAGTGCAAAGTATGCAAAAGGACTAAGTCGCCGAGGGTGGTGATTTAGTCCCACTGATGGTTTTTTTGTGTTTTTTCAGAATTTTTAAATGCAATTCTATGTCTTTTAGATGCACAAATGCAACTACAGTATCTAAATGCAAATTTTTTGTCTTTTTCAATGCAATACTAATGCAATAATGCAAGCTAATATGAAATTTTTCACTAATGCAATTTGAAACCCTATGATGCACTTTAACTAATGCAAGATGCAATGCAAACAAAACCTAGGATGTACTTGAAAATTAGAAATGAATAATGTTCAAAAATATTCGGGTTCACCAAAATGTAAATGGTGATTTTGGTTTAACCCCTCACAATGCTTTACTCTTCCTAGGGTTTTTCACCCAAAAGGAGAAAGGGGAATTGGATGGGGGACCAAAATGCAATGGTTTACACTCAATACTAATGCTATTGAAATGTATTATGCCTAATTAAGATGTCCTAATGCTCTAATTTGAAAATGAAATGATTTAATGATGCAAAACTATGAGAAAGTAAAGTGCTGGAAAACATAATGTGATATGCAAAAATGCCTAAAAATACAACCAAATGATGAGATAATAGAACAAAATGAAAGAGGTGCACCTAGAATCAGAATTTTGATGTTTGAATATTTTGGAATCCTAAAAAAATTGACTGAAATATTGACCGGGACACTTGTTCCAATCTAGGCAACTTAGTCCCAGTTTTAGGGAATTTTTCCAGAATGGGAATCTACCAAATGGGTATCCAGAAATGTCAAAATCAGCTTTCAGGCCCATAAGTGGGATTAATTCACCACTAGTGGCGACTTAGTCCTCCTATATATTTCAAGAAATTTGAGACATAATCTTGTAGTCTCAGGTATGCACTTCCTTTTTTGATAGGTGTCCACACTTGATTCTGCAGAAAACAAGGTAGAAAGTCTCTCCAAGCTTGAAATAGGGTTGTCTTGACTTGATTGAATTTTTGCACTATTTGATCACTTTTCAACACCTATTGCTTGACAAATCTACATAAAAAATTCACATGCAAAAGGGGAAAAATGGTTAAGGGTTAGAGAATAGGGGTTTTCCTTGGTCAAACCCCACTTTGGTAATCAAACCCTAAACAATGAAATAAAATGAAAAGAGAGTGATAAATAGATAACATGCAAATGAAAATGTCATAAAATTGCCACACCATTGATGCTCAAAATCTAAATATGTGTGATGAAGAACTCCAATAGCTTGACTTGATAATGCTTGATTTTCTTTCATGCTTATGAGTGCAAGAGATTGTATGTGATTTGGAGATAGATGATTGTAGGAGATGGGAGATGAGGTGAAAAACCCTTATTTATACTTGATTTTACAAAAATTTCCTAAAAGTAACACATCATAGGCCGACCTCAAGGGTTAGAGGACAAAATATTGCTAGAAATTCAAAATTATTTTGAGTTTTGTGCCAAAAAGGACTAAGTCGCACCTATTGGCGACTTAGTCCCACTTAAGAAAATTAAGTGGGTGTTGGAAATTTTAGGGCATTAAAAGTTTTCCAATGGGAATATCCTCAACAAAACACTTGAAAATGGTTGGAAAGTGTATTAAAGGGTCATTTAGACATGAGAAAGGGTTGAATGAATGAAATTAAGCCTAGAAAAGCGTGAAATCTTGTTACAAGACTTTACAACACTTAAAAATAGGACTTAATAAGTGATGAAAAGGTGATTTTAGTAATGTAATTAATAGAGTCTAGAAAGTGCAGAAACAAGCTCTACAACACTCCTCAACAACACACTCTTTCATAAGACACACCACTTGAATATTAGAGTTCTAATGTATCAAGTTTTCTAAAACACATTACAACATTATACTCTAGGAAAAATCAACCTAAAGCCTTATTAGAAAGACTTCAGATATGCTAAAATGCTTCAAATTATATATTTTTGTGACACAATATAATATATTATAATATATGAGTAATATAATATTTACATTATAACATAAACATTACACATACAATAACATTACCATACCAAGATAATTAGCAATGAAAATCAAATTCAAATGGACAAAAAGTTGGTAAAAAGATTTTAAAAATAGGGCTTTGAAAAAAAAGTAGGCAAAGGAGCCTTAGTTTGAAGAGGCAACCCAAAATAGCTCAGCGGCTATGACGAAGCAGGGGAAGGGTACACAGCCAGTTTGGAGGAGCTGAAATCAGTAGCGGTGGGGAAAGCAACAAAAAAATGGTGACATAAGGTAAATGTCCTAATATAAAAACCTAAATGTGCTCATTATTGGATCTTGGTCATAATTTCATTTTAATAAACATGCTCTAAAACCCTCATTGAAACCTTATTTTTAGGCTGCAACTCACATGAAAGGTGAATACCAGCGAGGAAGAGTTTGGAGGAGTGGAAACCAATAGCGGCCAACAACGGAAGCTAATTTTGAAACAAGAATCATCTTCTAATGGTGAATATCACATACAATGCTCTGAAAGGAGGCCTCAATCAGAATGTCAATACTGATCTATCTTGTCCAAGTAAAATTTTTGTAATCTCATCATTTTATCTTGTTCTATAAACATTATTGTTCAAGTATTTTTGATATTTTCATGCAACATAGAATGATAATTGATTAAATATAAATATCCCCAACCCAGATAATTAGAGTTTCACAATTCTTTTTCTATTTTTAGGGTTTCTTTACCCCTTGTTTGGTTTGGAGTAGTTAGATCAGATTTGTTTGTAATTGTTGATGGCGATTTTGGCACCACAATAATGCAAGCAAAATATTGCTATTCTGCTTCTCCTAAAAGAGAAAGGAAAAACATGGATGCCTTAGCTCCCAAAGTCTTTGTAGTTGGGTCTCAACTATGCTGATGTTACTTAGTGGTCAATGCAACTGTAATATTCAAGGGGCCTACTGGTGTTGAGCTTCTGGATTTTTCTAAGATCAAGCATGAAATAAAACCTATTCTAATAGGGGTTCTTAAAGAAATATAAAAAGATAAGTCAGAGTTTTGAAATAGAAAAGAACAATAGTTCATCCAACCTTAACCAGATTTGTTGATTTCAAGGAATTTGTAAACCAAAACTGCAGAACAAAGTAAACTTGTGATTAACACATAGCCTCTTTCATTCATAGTGCTAATTCACATAATAGATTTTAATTACCATTTGAATAAAACACAAAATAATATTTCATTCCTTGAAGACTTCACAAATCAAATGATCAATTTAATTCTAGAACACAATATTAAGGAGATTAAACTCTGATTGCTTCTACTGTTAGTAAAAAAAATAAGCAATATTTACAAATCTGGCACAATCACCAGTGTATAGAGAATCTGAGGCTCCAGATTGTTTCCAACTACACTAAGAGAACTTAGAGAATACATTACAGTCGGTACTAAAATCCAACTACTAAACAAGAAGACAAGAGAAGCTCTCATTACCGAGAATCAAGATGCAACTCTATCTCCTATTAACTGACTAACTCCTAACAGTTCTAACTCTAAACAGTTCTCAGTCTAAAAGTTCTCTAACCCTAGAAGTTATAATCTGGAAGTGCTAACATTTACAAAGAGGCAAGAATTACTTATATACAGAATGTACCAACAGGAATGTGTTGTCCCCTACACTAGGGTTTACAAAATATTTGCAAACTATAGGAGAGTCAGCCCTCAGATCTTTATGAGGAAAGTCAAAATTGCATTCAAAGCAGAGCCCTACTGTCCATATTGCTGGAAGGTTGTTCCGGGGATGACCTTAGATATTTTGTAACTGCAGCCTTTACTCTTCTATCTCCATTTCCATCTTCGAACTCTGTTGGGGGTACCTTGAATGCTCATAATATCTTCATTAATATTGATCTACCTCCTTGCCAGTAGTAGCCATAGTTGTCCCTCTAAGTCACAATTTCTTCTTTCCTTCGGCTCCCTTTCTATTATGGACTTCTCTATTCATTGACCATATTTTGGAAGCACCGTTGAGCCTCCCTACAGATCTGAACACCATCACCCAAGTCAATTCATCATCATCTATTCTCAGAAGGAATCCCCCCTACTCGCTTTTTGTTGATCTTCCCTTGTAGGAGTAGTCAATCGGTCAAAGGGACCGATGAGTCAATCTTTTGGCTCCTTCTGGTTGGTCGGGCACATGCCAAGTGAGCTCCTCAGGTGGTCAAAGGTGGTCCAATCAACACCGCATGTCGGTGAGACACCATCGGTGTCTCCCCGATATGATTTCACCATTGTGCAGTTATCGGCATGACACAAGATAGTCGGTGAGATGTTTCGGCAAGCTGTAGAAATCATATCAAGCTCACAAAAACCCATTGGCAAGACCGCATCCTTTCGTTGAGACCACATGGTGAAGCTTTTGTTTTCTTTTGGAGTCTCCCTGACATCCTCCTTATCCTCCGGGCTCGGGCTTCTCTTGCTTCGGTGTGACTTTCATAGTCACTGAAACTTCCCGACGAGAGTCTAAATCTTCCCCGAAAACCCTTGGGGAACCTCTGTTGGAAAGACTTATGGTGACTCCCTTGCATGTCACTGAGACTCTTTTGTATTGGTAGGACCTTTCGCTGATTTCTTTCACTCTCGCTGAGCTTCCTCATTGTCGTTGAGACACCATCAGGTCGGTAAGACATCTTACCGAACCCGATCCATCCGCTCAGAGTCTCCCTGAGTTCTTTCATTTTGGCGTGACCTTCGAACTTTGCTAAGACCTCACACTGAGGTTTTGTCCTTCGGTGACTTTGTTTCATTTTGGCAAGACCTTGTTGACTTGGCAAGAGATTATGTCGATAGTATGTTGTGTCGCTGAGAGCTTATTTTTTTGCTGAGACCTTCCACTGAAGTCTCTTTGTCTCAGCGAGAGTTTATTTGAGTTCGAGGAGGGCTTGTTTGATTGGCAAGACTTTTCACATTCATAAGATATCACAGTGAAGGCACTTCATTCGCTTAGAGTCTTACCAATTTCTTCTTGTTCTCTTCGAACTCTTTTGTTTCGGTGAAACTTTCCCCCTTCGCTGAGACCTTATGGCGAAGGGAGAACCCTTCGGAAAAACTTTCAAATTTTACCGACCCA
>VDFB02044048.1:0-14872 GCA_007258455.2 Sequoia sempervirens
AAACACGTTATGGCTCTAGATGCAAAATGGTTTCTAAATATGGTCATATGAGGACACGTCTGGTATTAATGAGTCACTAGTGGTACACTATATTGTTCTATGTCCCAATGCTAAACCTATTAATCAAAATATTCGAAAGATGAATCCCAAGGTTGAATTATTAGTTAAGACTAAATTAAAAGTAGGCTTTATCTATCCTATTGACCATTAACCTTGGATATCAAATATTGTTGCCATTAACAAGCCTGATGGTTGTATTTGAATTTTAATTTAATTTCATGATCTCAATAAGGCTTCTCTTAAGGATGATTTTCCATTTATTAATATTGATATGCTTGTAGACTTGACTATGTAGGCCATGCATTATTATCCTTCATGGATGAATTCTCAAGCTACAATCAGATTCGTATTAGCCCAAAAGATCAGTATAAGACAACCATCACTACCCCTTGGGTTACTTTCTATTATGTGGTCATACCATTTGGGTTAAAGAATGTAAGAGAAACTTACCAATGGGCGATAACCCTAATATTTCATGATTCATTTACAAAATCTTAGAAGATTATATTGATGATATCTTAGCTAAGTCTATAACTCATCAAGATCATGTAGAAAATATTCGTCTTATTTTTGAAAAGCTTTGACTCTATAAGATGAGGCTAAATCCACATAAGTGTGTCTTCGACATTGATTTAGACAAACTTTTAGGATTTATTATTTCTCATTATGGAATCAAAGTCGATACAAATAAGATTGATACAATTTTTAACATGCCTCCACCCAAAACATCTCTCAATTATGTAGTTTGCAAGGGTTCAATTTAGGAAAATCATAGATTCATATCTTAGTTGGCTAATCATACCTTTCCCTTCACATGTTTTTTGAAGAAAGATGTTCACTTCCAATGGGACAATGAGTGCAAAAAATATTTTGAGTCAATCAAGATTTATTTGGCCAATCATCCTATCTTAATGCCAACTATGTAGGATAAACCCTTTCTACTTTATATCTCTACATCACCTCATGCCTTAGTAAATTTTTTGGCTCAACATGATGATGATATTAAGGAAAGAGATCTCTACTATATTATTTGTATTATTCTTGATTATAAAACTTGTTATTTCGACATAGAGAAACAATTTCTTGCTCTCATCTTTATGACGTAGAAGTTATGACATTATCTTCTTGATGTTGAGACTCATGTCATTGTGAAAAGTGATCTTCTAAAGCATCTATTCACTAGAACTGATCTTTCAGAAGGTTGGTGAAATGGGTGATGTTGCTTTCTATGTTCAACATCAAATTTGTAATCAAGAAGGAAACTAAAGGTGAAGCCATTGCTGATCAATTGGAAGAAGCTCCCTCATCTCAATCCTTCCCTAATCTAGATTTATTTTTGGATGAAAACATTTTTTCAATTAACCATTAACCTATATGGGACATGTATTTTGATGGATCAATATGTCAAGCCAAATCTAGAGTGGGTGTAGTTTTAATCTCACCCAAAGGAAAGCTAGTTCCTCCATCCTTTCAATTGGAATTTCATTTTACTAATAACATTTCTGAGTAGAAATCTCTTATTTCTCATTTATGACCTGTGATTATGCCAAAAATTAAACATCTTCACATACATGGTGATTCAAAACTTATTGTAAATCAAATTATGGGAATGTATCAAGCCAAGTAGAATAAACTATCTTAGAATCAAAATTTGGCCTTATCCTTGCTTGATAGTTTCTCCTCTTTCATAATAGACAATGTTCCTAGGAGAGAAAATTGACATGTAGATGCAATGAAGAGTGTTGCCCCCCTTATATCTTTAGATGAAGGCAAGGAAGAATACCACTTCATGGTTTACATTCTTCACTCTGCTACTATATCTAATCAACCTAAATTCAATGTTCAAGTTTGTGATCACATAGAATTGGAGGAATGGTATTCTAACATTTATGATTATCTAAAGATTGAAAATTTTCTCGTGGATTTAATGAAGAAAACTCACACTTAGATACATACATTTTTTATTCTGATACATTATATTGTTAGATGTTCTTTATTAGAAATCTTATAATGGTCTTCTTCTTCGATGTCTAACTAAAGTGGAAATACCTCTTGCTCTTCATGAATCCCATTCAAGCTTTGGGGCTGGAAATTTTGGTGGTAAATCCTCGGTGCATAAACTAATTTATGCTGGATACTTTTAGAAAACAATGGAGCAAGACTCCTTTTCCTTTGTTAAGAAGTGTCAACAATGTCAACAACACAATAATCTCATTTGTGATCTTGCTCAAAAGCTTCAAAATCAGACCTCTCCTTGGCCATTCACAAAATGGTGGTTGGATATTATCAGAAAAATATCACCTTCTTCTTGTAAAGGACATATCTTTATCATTACTACTATGAATTACTTTATGAAATGGGCCAAAGTTGTTCCAATTCGATCCACAAACATTGAAACAATTTGTAGCTTTCTTATAAGCAATATCATATCTCCTTTTAGATTGCCATCTAACCTATTTTTTGATAATGGAACCTTATTTAAGAATAAAGAGGTAAAGAAATTCTTGGAAAATTTCAACATTCAACATCATTTTTTCTACACCATACTATACTCAACCTAATGGCCAAGCCGAAGCATCTAATAAAATTGTTGAGCTCATTCTTCATAAAATAGTAAATAAACATGGTAAGAATTGGTATTCTTAGTTGACATATACCTTATGGACCTATCAAACGAGTGTTCATATGATGAATGACACATATTCCTTATGGGCCTATTGCATGATTGTTCATATGATGAATGGAACAATACCATACAACCTCATGTATGGTGTTGAGGCTATCATGCCTTTAGAGTTGGAAATTTTGTCCTTGTGATTTTACATTAAAGGGTTAATTGATGATGATGCTTACCATGAGATAATCATTTGTATTAGCTGGAATTTATTGATGAGAATCGATTTTAGGCCTTTGACCACCTTAAAGCTTATAAATGATCACTTTCTAAACATTATAATTAGGGTGTTATTTCTAGGACTTTCAAGATAGGTGACTTGGTTCTCTATGAGAATTAGAGAAAGGTAAATGCACCACTTGATCAAAAAGGGAAGTCCAACCCTAATTGGTTAGGACCTTACATTATCATATCCATGTATGGTTATGGTGCTTATGGAATGCCATCTATGGATGGAACACCTCTAAAAGAGCATATCAATGTAATGCATCTTCATCAGTACTATGCATAGTGTCTATGTGTCATGTTTGTAATGCTCATCCCTCGTGGGTCGTAGTTCATTATGCCAAATGGAATTCCTTCATTAACACATTATCTCAATATATTTTTTATGATGTAAACATGTGTGTAAGATTAGTTTATTTAATAAGGAATTATTTATACATGTGTTTTATTATGCTATGTACCTATGTATTGGATTTGATTAAATATTTTAGTTAGGCAATTAGATCACCAGTGTATTTAATTAACATACATCCATGTGTATTTATTAGATCATGTTAGCATCTAATTTAAACATGCATCCATAAGTATAACATCCATCACATAATCATACATGAAAGTAAATATATACACATAAAATGAACACCATGATATTGGAACTAGTATCTCATGTATATATATATATATATATATAAATTTGTATCATGTACATGTATCACATCTTTGTATCAAAACAAGGTGACTATATATATGTCTATTCATAAAAAATAATGTTGTACAAAATGATATCATAAGTAAAAAATGACACATATACAAAATAGGCCTCTAGCCCCTAGGAGCATGGCTCCCCAAGCCATTTAGTCTTGGTGGTGATGGAGGCTGAGGTTGTACTATGGTGCCATAATATAATCATTGTAACTGTAACATGGACAAACCAAATCATAGTCCTCAAATCTCTCCCCACAGCTCCATAACCTCCATCTACAAACCGTGCCTCCCACTCTTGGGTCTATCGTAGATCCTCCTAAAGCTACTATAGTTGGAAATCCATAAATGGCCTTAGGAGAAAATTGCAATGTTCTGAACTCCTATGGATAGGTATCTAGGTCTAGAACTACCTTATGTTTACATCTATGGAGGGGTCGTGAAACATACTAGCGTGGGAGATGTCAAGTACTAGAGGTATGTCATTGACCTGATGGATGGTTTCACATGGAGGCCATATAGAGATTTCCTTGATTAAGAGCATAAAGGGATCATGTGTGTATTGAGTTCGACAATGAGTGGGCCCATTTTCAATTTAGCACAGACCTTATATCGAGCCAGTAGGTAGGCTTAGTATTACAGAGACTTATATGAGCGAGGCATGCTAGAGATTGCCAGAGATCGAAGCTTCTAGAGTCAAAGCAAGAGTAGGAAACATTCACAAAGGACTCAAAGTAGTGCTAGGGTTTCATAGTTCTAGAGGTCAGGACCCTATGACAAGCCATCTAGCCTAGGAGAGGAGGGCAGCACAGGCTAGGCTGATATTCAAATTTTTTCTATTATATACATTCAACACTTATGATTTTGATCAAGCCCGCGAGCTCCATTTTTGGGATACATCATGATATTGTATTGTGACACCATTTTTTTTATATATATGCGAGATACATGATTTTTGATGGAAACTACATGATGGTTATGATTCACATGTACATGCTTCTATGTTATGGATTTATGATGTGATTCTATGATTATGCATTTTATGTTTATGTGATGTATGGTTTATGCTTACACATTTTTATGTTATATGGATGGGTAGATGCACATGATTACTTTCCATTCTTATGCATGTTGTGATGTATGGATGGACATCTATATGGTTATGACATGCTTCCTATACAATGCTTATATGGATGATGGTTCTATGTGATGCAATGCTATGGATATTTTGTATGTTTTGATGCAATGTAGATGATAATGATGGTTATAATATCCTAACATGATTGTGGATGCAAGATGGTACTACTAATGCATTTATTTTTTCACATGTCACAATACACCATTAGGATGACCAAAAGGATGGATGGAAAGGATGTTAGTGGGAAAAGAATGATGGATGAAAGGATGGAATTGGAAAATGGAATGGATGAATTGGGACCTACTATCAAGAGACCTTGCTAATAAAAAATGATCAAGTTCTTATTTGATTACATAAATATCATCATAGAATTTTTTATTGAAATGGATGATGAACACCAAGGTATGACATACATTAGTAGAATTTAGAAAATAAATGATTACATGACTAAAAATTTTAGTCACATGACTAAATTATATTAATTTTTTACAATCACAACTATAAATGACTAAATAAATGACTAATTTGATCATCGGGTAAAAAAAACAACTAAAAAATTAGTCACACAAATAAAAATGAGTAAATAATTAGTCACACAAATATAATTTAGACAATATGATATTAAATCATTAAAGTTTAAAAAGAATATTTCAAGTTTTCTTGATCGTTTTTCCCCTTTTTGCAGCTTTCCCACTCCTCCAAACTCTTCAGTTGGTAGTGTGCAAGGGTTTGCGAACTGGATGAAATCTTTTTAACAGGCTGCAAAGGAATTGTTTCTCACTACTTACCCTTGGCTCTATCGAGTGCTTTCAAATTATTGTGAGTTTGTTGCATAGAGGGTGAGATTCTTATCAAAACCCTAGTCATCTGAGATACTTGGTCTTTATGAGCAAAACATGGCTAGTGTGAGGGAATTCTGAGACATTTGAAAGGGCATGGTGATTGTGGGAAGAAGAGAAAAACTCTTACAAGTAATTGCACATCCATTTTTGGCTTGAAACACTAAAGAGAACTTCCCTGGAAATGGCATGAGACTTAGAGCATAGAATCATCCCAATTTGGAAAGGACGAGAGTTTTATTTCTAAACAGAAAATAGTATGAGGGATGTATGAGGTTGCAAGTGTGATCTAGGCATGTAAGGGTTCCTTTCTGGTGTTTCTCATCACTTTTGGAGCCTATCTTCTATAAATCATGGTACATATACATCTCAGATTGAATGTTATCCAAGTCTGGTATTTGTATTTGTTGCATGAATGGAAAGAATGAAGGTGTTGTCATTGATGTGAACTGGTCAATTGGTTATCAACTGGTTGTTGTTGTCATTAATGTCATGGTTTTAGGTTATTGGCTATTCATGCCAAGGATATTGAGAAAATTGTATTGAAGAAAGGTTACAGGTTGTCAATGGTTGCTTTGGGTTTTGCTTCGAGATTCACTCCTATGTTTGTGTGGTTCAGATATGTTGATGATGGTCGTTGGAAGCTGCTATATCCAGATTTTTGGCTGTTGATTCATTGTACAATGCAAGTTATGTTCACCAGTTGTGAACATTGGCTTTCTGCATTTTTGGTTGAGGTCTGGGGGAGTTATTGTTTGTCTAGATTTCTCTTTGGTAAATTTTTATGACTTGGGTTCTAGAGTTGAGTTTAATATGTTTTGTGAAGTGCATGGGATAAAAATATATTTATTTTCTCTAAGAAATCCTCAACAAAATGGAGTTGTTGAAAGAAAAAATAGAATAGTTCAATAGGCCGCTAGATCAATGATTATTGGTGCAGGAGCACCTTGTGCATTCTATGCCTCCAATACGCGATTTTGTGAAATTTGTATTTTCATCATGAGAACATGAGTAAGGTCATTTCAAATGTAAATGAGTCTTTAATAGGTCACTAGGAGGTCAATGAAGCTAAATAGAAAAAGTTGTCTTTTTGTTGCAAAAGATGCAATTGTTGTCAATAATGTAAAAATGCAAAAAAAGTGCACAAAATCAGGAAGATGAAGAGTCATGTTGAAAAGGAAAGGTTTGGTTGGTTGAAGATGAAGGTATAGTTATTATAACTGATGTAATCACCTTATAAAGGCATTGCAAGGGTGAGCAAGAGATAGATCTTGGTATCTTTGATCAAATTTTGTAATAAAAACACCTTGTTATGATAATTCTACATTTTACTCTTGTTTCCAGTCCTTGTACAGACTGTACAATAGTCAATTGGCTATATATTTATTTTTATTTCTTAGAAGCATTCATATGGAGGTGATTTGAAAGTTTCACATCAAGTTTAGAGTAAATAAGTGCAAGTTTTTAGTGAACTGTCTGTAATCCCTTAAAACAAGGGTTTGAGAATCTAATTTGGTTTTGACAACTACTCCACCGATTTAGGGATGGTAGATCAGTGAATTAGGTTAAAGTAGAATGAATTTAGTGTTTTTTGTGTTATGTGAGTGTGTGTTGATGTAGGGATGGTGAATTTACAAAGTTGTAGCTACCACCCTTACAGAAATTATAGAGTTTTCCATGAAATATGATGGCTCCAAGTTAGGATCTGATGTAAAAGCATGCAAGAAGGTTGGAGAATGGTTCGTTTAGCTTGTGTAGACCTATAATAAGGTGTTTGAAGTAGTGCCAGGCTGATTAAAGGTTTGGAATACATATTTTCAATAAACCCTCATTGATTTGAGCCTAGGGAAGTCAAAATCAAGGGTTTGAGATTTTTGGCCTTTGGAAAGGCTTAAGGGGTCAAAATTTTGTAGATTATGATGTTTTAGAACATCATACAATACTATTTATGGTGATTGGATGTTTTGAAGTTTAATTACTGGCACTTGCTTTGTATTTTAGGCCTAATTGGGGCTCTTTGGTGGAAAATAATCAATTGTTCAAACATATTTTTCAAAACAATACCATCAAAGATTTTGATATGTTAAAATTGGTCAAAATGGGTTCTTGAATATGCATTTATTTTGTGAAGATTCAAAATGGTTTAAGAGCAACACTCGTTTTAGAGGTTTGGAAACCTACTAGCAATACTGTGTTTTGATTGCAAGGAAATGTGAAACTGTTCAAACAGTGGTATAAGTGAATGTTTTTGTTTTGAAACTGCCTAAATGATGATGTAGAAGATGTATTAAGGTTTGGTAAAAGTTTAGAATTAAGACTTGTCGATTTGGTGCTTTAAAGCAATGTGGAATCAAGGTGCAATTTGGTGTATTGGTGTGAATGTTTGATGAAATGATTGATTCAAAGTTTTCTCACAGGGTTTTTTCTTTGATTTAGTCAAAATTATGATGGTGAAAGTGTTTTAAGGTCTGATGAAAGTATAGGAGAAAGGTTTAGTGTTTGATGTCTTTTAGCCATGAGGAAATAAGTGGAAAATGAAGGGAATTTAGTTGAAAGTTTGGTTGATCCTCTCAAGTTTTGTGTTTTGGGTCTTTAATACCGCTGAAGAGTTGTAGATGCTTTGTATTAATTGGTATCAAAGCTAGCTGATCTAGTGGTTGTTGAGTTGTTGGTTAAAGGTGCTTGATCCATCTTAAAGTTGTAGGAAAGAGAGAGGGAGTTTCCAGAGAGTGTGTTGGCTACAGACAAGGAAAAGTTTATGTTCATTGTCCTCCAACGAAGATTAAGCTGGGGAGAAGGTGCAAAGAGAGTGACACCATTAAGAAGAGAGAGGGTAAGTGCATCTTCTAGGATCTATTGTTGGGTAAGATGGATAGTTTATTGTTGTGAGTTTGTGAAGTAGTGAGGGAGGTGGATATCTATCTGCAAAGCACTTGAAGAGTTTGTAGCCATTACAAAGTTGGAAGTCAGTTTGAAGAAAAGATGATTGGTTAGAGAAGGTCAAGGATGAATTATTGGGAATGAGGAAAGATTGTTTAGAAAAGCAATGTGAAAGGATAGTCATATGTCCTTTGATTAAGAAAAGGTTAAGAGGGAAGTTGAATGCTAGTTTGGAATCTGAGAATACAGATGTTATTGGGCAGAGAATCTAATGGTAGGGACAAAGACAAGTGAAGACATAATTGAAGAAAAAATTTGGAATCAAGAAAAGGGAAGAAAATATTTCAAGAGAAAGGTATGTAGGTATGAAGAATCAAGGTTGATGCAACACATTTCCAAAGGGACTTGGAAACTTTTTAGGTCGGTTGTTTGGTGCAGAAGCACCTTGTGCATTGTATGCCTCTAATAGGAAATTTTGTGAAATTTGTATTTTAATCATGAGAACATGTAAAAAGGTCATTTAAAATGTAAATAAGTCTTTAATAGGCCTCTAGGAGGTCAATGAAGCGAAATAGAAAAATTTTTCTTTTTGTTGCAAAAGATGCAATTGTTGTCAATTATGTAAAAACACAAAAAAAGTGCACAAAATTAGGAAGATGAAGAGTCATGTTGAAAAGGAAAGGTTTGGTCAGTTGAAGATGAAGGGAAAATTATTCTTATCGATGTAATCACCTTATAAACACATTGTAAGGGTGAGCAAGAGATATATCTTGCTATCTTTGATCAAATTTTGTAATAAAAACACCCTGTTCCGCTAATTTTGCATTTTACTCTTGTTTCCTATCCTTGTAAGGACTATACAATAGTCAATTGGCTATATATTTATTTTGATTTCTTAGAGTAGTGTGTCAAAATTCATTTGGAGGTGATTTGAAAGTTTTCGATCAAGTTTAGAGTAAATAAGAGCAAGTTTTCAGTGAACTGCCTATAATCCCTTAAAACAAGGGTTTGAGAGTCTAATTTGGTTTTGACAACTACTCCATCTATTTAGGAATGCTAGATCAGTGGAGTAGGTTAAAGTAGAAGTTATTTAGTGTTTTTTGTGTTATTTGAGTGTGTGTTGATGTAGGGATGGTGAATTTACAGAGTTGTAGCTACTACCCTTACAAAAATTATAGAGTTTTCCATGAAATATGATGGCTCTAGGTTAGGATCTGATGTAAAAGCATGCAAGAAGGTTGGAGAACGGTTCATTTATCTTGTGAAAACCTATCCCAAGGTGGTTGAAGTAGTGGAAAGTTTATTGGAGGTTTGGAATACATCTTTTCAATAAACCCTCATTGATTTGAGCCTAGGGAAGTCAAAATCAAGGGTTTGAGATTTTTTTTCCTTTGGAAAGGCTTAAAGGGTCAAAATTTTGTAGATTTAGATGTTTTAGAATGTGATACAAGACTATTTATGGTTATTGGATGTTTTGGAGTTGAATTATTATAACTTTATTTATATTTTAGGCCTAACTAGGGCTCTTTGGTGGCAAGCAGTCAATTGTTCAAACATATTTTTCAAAAAAACACCATAAAATATTTTGATATGTTAAAATTTGTCAAAATGGGTTCCTGAATGTGTATTTATTTTTTGAAGATTCAAAACGGTTTAAGAGCAACACCTGTTTTAGAGGTTTGGAAACCTACTAGCAATACTGTGTTTTGACTGCAAGGAAATGTGAAACTATTCAAACAATGGTATAAGTGAATGTTTTTGTTTTGAAACTACCTAAATGATGATGTAGAAAATGTATTAAAGTTTGGTAAAAGTGTAGAATTCAGACTTGTTGATTTGGTGCTTTAAAGCAATGTGGAATCAAGGTGCAATTTGGTGTATTGGTGTGAATGTTTGATGAAATGATTGATTCAAAGTTTTCTCACAAGATTTTTGCTTTGATTTAGTCAAAATTATGATGGTGAAAGTGTTTTAAGGTCTGATGAAAGTCTAGAAGTAGGGTTTGGTGTTTGATGTCTTTTAGCCATGAGGAAACAAGTGGAAAATGAAGGGAATTTAGTTGAAAGTTTGGTTGATCTCAAGTTTTGTGTTTGGGTCTTTAGTACCCCTAAAGAGTTGTAGATGCCTTGCATCAATTATTGAGGCTGGTTTACTAGAATTTTACTAGAGATCTAAGCTATTCATACTACTGTTTATGTATTCAATCGAGTTCAAGCAAGAGAAAAAAGTACAAAGACCCCCTATGAGCTATGGTATGGAAGAATTCCTACTATTAAGTCTTTCAATGTATTTGGAAGAAAATGTTATATTAGAAGAGATGAAGAAACTTTAGGAAAGTTTGATGCAAGAAGTGATGAAGGAATTTTTCTTTCATATTCTACTAAAAGCAAAGCCTACAGATGTTTCAATAAAAGACTAAGAAAGATTGTAGAAAGTGCCAATTTCAAGGTTGATGAAACAATGAAAGATTAAATTGATATTTATGGATATGTATTTGATGAACTTGATTGCATAAGAATTGAATAAATTATGGAAGAACATGAAAAGGATGAGCAAGAGAAGAAGAATGCAGAAATTGAAAGAGAAGAAGAAGCTCTAGTGGTGTCCCCTAGAAGACACCTAGATATGTGTAGAAAAATCATTTAGAAAGTTAGATCATTAGAGATAAGAGAAAAGGAGTATTGAGAAAAAGAAGAGCTATTGCTGAAGTAAATTTGTGTTTATTTTTTTATATTGAAACAAAGACTATAAGTGAAGCATGTAAAGATGAAAATTGGATGGAAGCTATGAAAGAATAAATTATGTAGATTGAGAACAATCAAAATTGGGAATTGGTCCCAAGACTAGAAGATAAAAAAATTATTGGATCGAAGTGGGTATTCAAAAATAAGTTGAATGAGAATGGAAAAGTGGTTAGAAACAAAGCAAGGCTTGTGTGTAAAGGTTACTCACAAGTAGGAGACATAGATTTTCAAGAAAATTTGGCTTTGGTGGCAAGAATGAAAGCTATAAGGATGTTCTTAGCATTTTCTTCTCATAAAGATTTCAAGGTCTATCAGATGGATGTCAACTCTGCATTTTTGAATGGTGAGCTAGAAGAAGAGGTCTACATGGAACAACTGGAAGGATTTCATTTGCCAGATCAACTAGATATGGTGTGTAGATTGAATAAATATTTATATGGATTGAAGCAAGATCCAAGAGCTTGGTATGCAAGGTTAGATAGGTATTTAATTCAATAAGGTTTCAACAAAGGTACAAAAGATAGTAATCTGTATTTTAAAATTGAAAATGAAAAAATATTGATTGTAGTTGTATATGTTGATGACATTATTTTTGGATGAAATGAAACTATGTGTAAATTTTCTGCAGAAGAGATGCAAAAAGAATTTGAATTGTCTAAGTTTGGAGAGATGAATTTCTTTCTTGGGCTAGAAATTAATCAAATAGAGAAAGGAATTTTTATATCACAATCTAAGCATGTGAAAGAGACGTTGAGGAAGTTTGGGATGGATGGTCCCAAACTGGTATGTACTCCTATGGTGACTAGTTGCAAATTGGATAAGGATGATGATTCACCTAAGGATAATCAGAGCAAGTATAGATCTTTGATTGGTGGACTATTGTATTTTACTACTACTAGACTACATATTATGCATGCTATCTGTCTTGTGGCTAGATTTCAAGAAGATCCTAAGGAAAAACATGTTGCTGCTATTAAAAGAGTATTCAAATATTTGAATGACACTCTAGATTATGGGTTATGGTATCCTAGGGATACTAAATTTACACTAAGTGCTTATACAGATGCAGATTGGGCTAGATATGTAGATGATAAAAAGAGTGAAATTGGTGGTGCATTCTTTCTTGGTTTTAGATTGGTGGCATGGTTAAGTAAAAAGAAAAATTTAGTTTCCTTGTCTACTACTGAAGATGAGTATATTGCTGCTGCATCTTGCTATACACAAGTTCTATGGATGAAACAAACATTGAAAGATATCATAGTGGTGTATGATGATCCTATTTCTATCTTTTGTGATAACACAAGTGCAATTAACATTTCAAAGAATCTAGTGATGCACTTGAGGACAAAGCATGTATCTATTAGGTATCATTTCTTGAGAGAGAAGGTCATGGAGAATGAATTAAAGCTTGAGTATGTCCTAATGAAGGATGAGATTAATGATATATTTACAAAGGCTCTTCCTAAAGATACTTTTGAGTATCTCTAGGAGAAGTTAGGGGTCATTTCCACTCCTTTCTTAAACTAGATGCATATGGATATGTGTTAGGGTTAGAGATGGCAGATCTAACAATTAAATGCAGATTTTATATAATAAACAGAGAAACTAAAACATGCACAAAATAAATCATAACACAAAGAATTTAACGTGGTTCACCCAATCTGGGCTACATCCACCAAACCGCTGACCATCAATACTTTTTATTATCCATTAAAAACCCTATTACAATCTTGCGAATAATCACGTTTTTCATCATCTTGAAAAATACCCATAG
Source organism: Sequoia sempervirens (assembly GCA_007258455.2). NCBI lineage: Eukaryota > Viridiplantae > Streptophyta > Pinopsida > Cupressales > Cupressaceae > Sequoia > Sequoia sempervirens. The sequence goes on from VDFB02044048.1 coordinate 13,037, forward strand.
AACCCCTTTTTACCAAGCTTGAAGCCAGATTTTAGGGTTCTACAAAATCAAAATTTTCTTTTTTCCATTGATTTTCCCCGGACCACAGCAGGGAGCCGAGGGCGAGTGTATAGTATACCATGGGATATCTGATTATAGCATGATCAGTCGCCACATACCAACAATCTCCCACTTGGAGACTGATCGGGCTCCACACCACCACAATCTCCCACTTAGAGACTGATCCTGGACGACACTGTTGTAATTACAGCTCCCATTGGAAATAAGTACCTTGGACCTTGCTGCTCTGTTATACTTGAAGTCAACCTTGAAGGCCAACCGAAGCTTAAGAGGAGCTCAGCTTCTCCCTTGGCACTGCCTTAGTAAACATATCTGCTGGATTTACATCTGTATGTATCTTGTCCAACTTGACCTGTCCATCCTCCAACACTGACGGAATGAAATGATATCTCAATTATATGTGTTTTGTTTTAGAATGCAAGGTAGAATTCTTTGCAAGATGTATAGCACTCTGACTGTCTGTAAACAAATAATTGCCAGCCTGTTGTTTTCCCAACTCATCCATGAAAAGTTGCAGCCATATCATCTCTTTTGCAGCCTCTGTTGCAACAACATACTGCCTAAGTGGTGGATAAAAGCAGCCACCTTTTACTTGATCAAAGAAATCCAACTCAGCATTCCACTAACTGTAAATACATAACCTATGGTACTCTGCCTGGTATCTATATCCCTGCTAAATCTGAGTCAACATAGCCTTTTAAATCAGTATTAGAGCCCCCAAAACATAAACAATTATTGGATGTACCTCTCAAATACCTGAGAATCCATTTTACTGCATTCCAATGCTCAACTTCGGGATGACTCAAATACCTGCTAACAACTCCTACATCATGTGCAATATCCGGTCTAGTGCATACCATGGCATACATTAAACTACCTACAGCTGAAGCATATGGTACCTTGGACATTTTTTCTTCCTCCTCATGTGTCTTTGGACACATATCCTTAGTCAATTTAACATGACTAGGCAAAGGTGTGTTGACAGCTTTTGCATTCTCCATATGAAATCTCTGCAACACCTTTTCAGCATAATTAGCTTGAGATAAAAACAATTTTCTGTTTTTCCTACTCTACAAATTTTCATACCAAGGATTTGTTTTGCTACCCCCAAATCTTTCATAGCAAAAGATTTTGCTAACTATTGTTTTAGCTCACTTATGTGATCCATGTTAGACCTAGCTACAAGCATGTCATCAACATATAAACATAAAATAATGTAGCTATCATTATTCAACCTCTTAAAATAAACACAATGGTTAGAATTACACTTGCTGTAGCCTTGCTTAGCCATAAAACTATCAAATTCAAATGCACCATTGCGAGGTGCTTGCTTCAAGCCATATAAACTTTTCTTCAATCACACTAGTTTCTGCTCCTTACCTTTGACCTCAAATCCTTGTGGATGATCCATGTATGTTCCTCTTCCAAATCACCATGGAGAAAGTCTATTTTAACATCAATTTGTTCTAAATGCAAATTTTCAGCAACCACAATACTTAAAACAATACGAATAGAAGTCATTTTAACAACTAGAGAAAATATTTCATCAAAATCAATACCCTTTTTATGTGCAAATCCCTTTACAACTAATCTGGCTTTAAATCTTTTCTTACCTCCATCCTCCTCTTTCAGCCTATAAATCCATTTGTTTGGTAAAGCCTTTTTACCTGCAGGCAACTTACATAAATCCCAAGTCTGATTTTCCAGCAAGGAGTCAATTTCTTCTTTCATTCCATGCTCCCACTGAACCTTGGTATCCACCTGCATAGCTTCATC
>VDFB02044049.1:0-27096 GCA_007258455.2 Sequoia sempervirens
TGTCACGTGGATAAATGTTTAATTGGTTGATCATTGTTGTAGCTAATGATTTACAAGTTTGATTCTTGTTTTTGCACATGTTTTAATTAAATATTAGTATTCCATTAGTCCATTCTATAATTATGTGTGTATAGAAATAAATGTGGGAGAAAAATGAATAAAGGCCGACCAAATGGATAAAGGTGACAGTTACATAGGTATGTTTAGATAAATAAATAGGCCGACAAAATGGATAAAGGTAACAATTACATAGGTGTGTTTAGAAAAATAAATAGGCCGACAAAATCGATAAAAGGAGAAATAAACAATGGATTAACCTGTACAATTATGACACTATCTTATGTGTCAAGAAATAGATAAAATAAATTAATTAATTGAGAGAAATAAATAAGAATACAATAAAAGATAGATAAAAATATTGAAATAAATAAAACATATAAAATATTTATTTGAAAAAAGAAATGAACAAAAATATAATTATACTTTATATTATACAACTTAAAATTGTAAATGCAAAATAACTACACACGAATTCTTCTAAGAATTTATCCACTATTATCTTAAATGATAAAAAATAATTTCACATAAAATACTATCACAAACTCCTAATTTAAAAAAATTCAATTATTTTATTTTTTAATTTAAAAAAAAAAAAATTAATACCAAAATAGATTGCATTGACATGCCACCGCCCACCCACTTTACCATCAAACTAACAAATTATCGTCACCATAATAAATAAAACATATAAAATATTTATTTGAAAAAAGAAATGAACAAAAATATAATTATACTTTATATTATGCAACTTGAAATTGTAAATGCAAAATAACTACACACCAATTCTTCTAAGAATTTATCCACTATTATCTTAAATGATAAAAAATAATTTCACATAAAATACTATCACAAACTCCTAATTTAAAAAAAATTAATACCAAAATAGATTGCATTGGCATGCCACCGCCCGCCCACTTTACCATCAAACTAACAAATTATCGTCACCATCAATTTATAGGATTTATCTGATTATTATTGTTTACTATAATCGGAAACTTGTTTAAGGGGTTTCTATTTTCCGATGAAATGGCCCCATCAGGAGCATGGACCAATGACTTTATTCCCAAAGGAAATGCATTTAACAAAGGTTATGTCCCCGTCTTATATTAGGGTTTTTCTAGGGCACATATCAAACTTAAGATTTAAGTGATGGTTTGTTATTGAAAATTTAAAAAGTTTTAATCACTCCCCAAAGTAAATGAATGTAGGCGGTGGTGTTGGAGCTTGGATTTGCATTTTCCATTTTTTGTGTTCCTACCCTATAAGATTGGGGATTAAATTTGAAAAGGGATTTGAGATTTTTTGGATAAGGTGATAAATTAGGTTTTTACAAGAAGTCAGAATGGGATTTTGCATCTCAGAGTTAGTTTTGTTCAATAATAAATCATTTCTTCTTCTCTAACTCTCTTCTATCCATATCAAAGAGTGTGATTAGAAACGTTGATGAAAAAATTCAAATACAATCAAATCCATAAACGATAATTTTAATTAAAAATATGGATTGTTAAAACTTGATATCATTAATATGGTAGATGTTAGTTGGTTTATTTTGGTTTCAAATTTTAAAGGTGGTTATGATGAAATTTTGTGGTTTTGAAAATGAGTTGTTTGTTGTTCTAATTTATTATACTTTTATGGATCTAATTTTTGCTAGTGTGGACTAAACTATGTGCAGACCTAATATTGGACTCCTAGATGCGATCTTGTAGAATGTGGAGTCTTAGGATTCACTCACCTCAATTTCTAATGTTTTCTTGTTACAAGGACAAGTAATTTTCATAAACACTCTCACGAATCTATTGAATCCTGAGGGCCATGTTCTTGTTAGTCAATCCCTAACAAATTGATTATATGGCTCCAAGAAAAATAATCAAGGATAATAGGAGATCACGCGGTGGGCCTAGGATGAAGTGATATCTAATTATACACTAAATTATTTTTATCAACCTTCAATAATATATATTTAGATGTCCTCAACAAGTCCTAGGTTAATTCTAAATTTATTAATCAATGTCCTTAAATACACCATCTAGGCGCACAAATGGCATGTAAAGTTGAATAATAACGACTAGTGAAGTCATCAGAAATTAATTAAATTTGAAATTTAAAAGGTCAACTTTAGATTTTTTACAACAAAAGTGACCTACATCAAGTTTGCACCCATGGATCTAGTTTGGGGTGGTGAAAAATAGGTTTAGGGATTAGGATTGAAAATCTAGGGATCAACTATGAAGCGTATCAAGATGTGGGATGCCATGAGCCAATTTCATGTACTATTATATCACTTGTAAGCTTATTATAGCATTCACAATACCCTAATAAAAATAGACCAAAAAATAAAAGAATAAGGCCATGAGTGTTATATTTTACCATACCAAAAAATGTTTTCCAAGCTCATCTTCTCTCTGTTCATAAAATGAAGAACAATTCAACAATGCAAAATATATTTGAACTAGTCAAAACATCTTTGAATGAAATTGCAGGTATGGATGAGTTGATGATTGGGAAAAATTTGGTGTGTGTAGGAGCTGATGGAGCTACAGTGATGCAAGGTCAAAGGACCGCTGTTTGCACAAAGTTATAAACTACTCATGCACCATACATGCTTGGCATTCACTACATAGCCCACATAGTGAATTTAGCATTCAAAATTGTTAGCATGTTTCCTACAGTATCAAAAGTCAAAAATCTAGTCCGCGAGATCCACACATACTTCTATTGAAGTCTTAAATGTTTCATAGAATTTCAAAATTTTGCTGAGGGAATAACACCATGAAACAAGCTTCTCAAGGATGTTGATACGAGATGGATCTCCCTGCATGGACCAACACAACGAGTTCTTTTAGAATATCAATCTTTGATTGGAGTGATGTACGAGCATCGCAGAATAGTAGACAAAGCTCCTAACCTCTTACATAGGTTAAGCGATATAGAAACACTCTTGACTTTAACTAGTCTTCTCCCCATGCTAGATGTGATGATTGATCTTGTGAAGAAAGCCTAAGATAGAACTATGTATATTAATGAATATGCCAATCTACGTAAACTTACATGCTTGGCCCTCGATAATCTATATCTAGATCTAACACAAGATGGCCCAAATTATTTCATGTGGCAAAAGATTACTGATTTGAATGATCCTGATAATTATTTATAGTTTAATGCAAGTGGGAAATTATGCATCTGTGTATGTGGATATGAGATACAAATATACCAATGTAAGACAATTAGGCACTTTAGCAAAGAAGTGGCTATTAACCAAGAAGATTTTCAAGGCATTGTTAAACCTGTTGGTAATAATTTGAAGGAAATTGAAAAATCTCTTTCCTCAGAGATTCGTGAAAGATTCCCTCAACATGAAATACTTGAAGCCATGAGTATTTGTGTATCCTCAATTTTGGGAAAACCAAGATGACCCCACATTTTTTCATGCTCAAGTAAAAATCTCGATCAACCAATTTTTGAAAACTAGAAGATACAATGAGTAGAAAATAGTAGGAATATTAGATGAAGCTAAGCTTAGAGAACAATGTGGGAGTTTTGCAACAGCTGTGAGGGACCAATATAAATCCATGGGCAAGGAAAAGGCCTTTGAACCAGCATCAATAAATAAGGTTTGGACAAGCTTAGGTCAGAGTGAAATATTGCATGGTTCAATATCATAATATTTCAAACTTGTTGATCTATGTAAAATAGTGATATTGGGGTCAGTGGAAGATGAGAGAGTTTTCAATACATTGGGGTTTTTGAAATCAAAGTTAAGAAACAAACTAGACAAGAATAATTTGGAAAATTGCTTGAGGATGAAAGGAACTACATATAATGTCAAAAAATTTCCTTTTGAAAGGGCACTCGCAATCTGGAGGTCCACATGTGAAAGAAGAGGAGCAAGGTTGTGCAACACTCCAATTCCAAAGGCTGGTATTGGTGGCACTGGTAGTGGAAATGGGACTCAGACAACTGACATTGACAAAAATGACACAATGAATGTTGAATTTGAGACACAAGCCGAAGAAAAAGAAGAGCAGACTTGGAATCAAATTCAAGATGACTCTTTTACTTTATCTGATGATGAACATCAAATTGAGGAACCCTAGTCCATTTGGGAAATGGAAGAGATTCAAGAGAATTAGCAGCTTTTAGGTATTTATATTGCACTTCATGGATCCCAAGATTAGATTCCATTATTCCATACTCTAGTTGATGATATTTTATATTGTATTCAATGAAATTATGAAACATTGCACTTCATGATATTTTATTTTATACTGCACTTCATGAATCATATTCCAAAGTCAAATTGTAGTTGATGATATTTTATGTTGTATTCCATGAAATCGTGATATTTTATATTTTATATTTTGCATTAGTCCGTACATAGCATGCTTTTGGAAATTCCTGAAAAGACAACTCAAGTTTATTCTATACATAGCATTCAATGAGATGTCAGATGATGGTGCCTTTGAAAGGAAAGATAAGTCCATAATGTTGCGTGGTCGCTAAAACTTGGAACCTTAGAACCAAAGTCTGAAGTTTCAAAGTTTTCCAAACCTCCGACCCACCGACTAGAAAGATGACCCAGAAAGACTTGCAGCTCAAAAAAGTGAACCATCAACCATGTCAGGGAATAGGGGAGTTATGAAAATTTAGAGCTCCATGGCAAGGTTATAAAAATATGAGGGCTAGCAACTAAGGTTAGCAAAAGCACCAAAACCACTCTCTTCACCAAAACTTAGTAGCAATGAAACTAACCAAAAATCCATCATTCCAATTCCAGTAATAGATAATCCACGACATGAATTCATATAAATGTTTAGTGGATATTCTAATTAGTCATGGAGATTGAGTATTGATGTGTGAATTGTAATGCAGTTTGACTAAGATTATGGATGCTTGGAATTAAAATCACCTTATAGTTCATATTTTAATTGTGTTAAAAGTAAAACTTGAGCATGTGCTCAATGATTCATCACTCAACTCAATGCTTATTAGATTAATAACATATTAACAATAGTATTAGTAGCATATACAACAATGAACATAATAACTTGAGTGTATCTAGAAGTTGACACCACTACCAAATTTTTTCTCCAAATGATATAATAAACAATACAGATAATTGAACATCAACACATTACTGAAGTTTTGAGCTTTTAAATTGATTATCAGTATATCACATGAAGGAATAAATAGAGACATTGGAAATGCAATATCTTGCTCAAAGAAAACTCTGCACAGAGCTAAGTTGGAACTTGGAAACTCATATTATCAAAAGTTAAACCATTGCATCACCCTTTCTAGCAACTTCCACTCTTTAGGTGCTGGAATTGTCATTTCTTCTAATTGATGTTGTTTAACTTGAAGATTTGTTAACAATTCATGATTCAAATTGGAACCTGTCTTGGATTCTTCAGTCAATTTTTCATTTAGGGTTAGCAATGGTTTGATGGAATCCAAATAGGTCACCACATCTAGGTTCTGAGGAAACCGGTCCAAATCAATCTTCCTTGCATCCTCCATCTTCTTTCTGAAATAATTCCATCCAATGAATCACTCATTTGTGTCAAAAGCCTTTGGTAAACCAAGCTCTGTAAAGTTCCTTAACTTTTCATCCACCTTCTTCATCTTGTCTACAACCAAACGCAAATATTTCTCTGTTTCACACATTCTCAAACACTTTTCAATAACATATGACAACGTCATTGATGTAGCAAGCCAATTACTAATTCCTTTTGATTTCAAAACATTGTCACTAGCTTTGTAGACCGTTTGTTGAATTTGATTTGCTGATTTCTCTAATGCCAACACATTTTTTTCTCCATTGAACATTTGTTGAGCTTCTTATGATGTTGTCTGATAGCATCAATCAATTGAAACATGTCACACAAATGATCAATCCCCTACATTATTTCATCCCAGATTTTTTGTTTCATATGCCTCATTGTTTCTCTACAAAATGAAGATAACTTATTTTGACAAGACTTAATTTCATTTTTTGCTTCCATCAACTCTACCTCCAATATTTCATTTCTTTTTCTCTCCTTCTCCAATTTTTGTTCCCACTATGCATTTCCATTTGCAATGCTTAGTCTTAATATTTTTGAAGTGGATTTTTCCTCATCATATTTCTTGTTGCTCTCATCTAGCCTTTGCTTCAATTCCTTCATTGCAGTCTCAATCTCATTATGCTTATCCTCTTTTCCTTTTAATGTAGAGGCATATTTTTTAATTCTTTTTTCTAATTCATTGCTCTTGTTATTTGTTTCTTTCCTCTTTGCTTTCTAATTTGCTAGGTCTGCCTATTACTTTTCAATTTGAGTCTGCAACCTTTTTTTCTCTCTATCTTGCTTCAGCAATGATGTGTACACCAATTCATTAGTCTTCTTTAATACATTAATTTTGTCAGTATTTCTGAGTCCAGAAAAATCTAATTAAAAATTGTTCACTCGGAATTCAGATGGAGCCATCTGATTTGCTGGTTTGTTTTGAACTGTGGGAACAAGAGATGTGTACTCCATGATTTCTTTACTTGTGTCAAATGTGAGTAATACCATGGTTTTTGTAGGATCTAAAGTTAGAGAAGACACACTCTCCATTAGTTGCTTCTTTTCTTTTTTATTCAATTCTGATTTCTTTTTAAAATCTTCAATGTAATCAAAACCCAGGGATGCAGGAACAATGGAATGCTTGAATGGTGAAGGAATAGGAGTACTTGTAGTTTCTAATGATGTCACAGCTAGACTAATTGGCATTGGGGGGGTGCCTAGAAATAACTCCTTTGTGGTGGATCCACTAGTAGTGTTACTTGGAGTTGGACCTGTCAAAATACTTTGCCTCTTCTGTATACCTTGATCGCTTGGTGCTTCTGTGGTATATTGTGTTGTCCACTTGTGTGTAATTTGATGTTGTAGCACATGTTTACCACTACTAGTACTACTACCCATACCATCGCCAGCAGAGGCAATGCCTGTTGCACTAAGCCCTCCACCATGGTCATGTCCTAGTTGTGATTGTGTCTGACCATGAGGATGAGGATTTGAACTTGAAGCTCTAACAAATTGAGCTATATACCCTAGGTCTACTTTTTCACCTCCAAAACCAAGGCCAGATTGATCAACTAGTTTTCTATGCTCTACATCTATTACCATCCAAGGGCCTTGTCTTTGGGACTGCAAAGGACAGCCTTCATAACCCATTTTTTCAGCTATGGCTACTCCTATAGTAAATGCTTCTTTTGTGGCCTCACTTAAACCAAGTTTGAAATTGACATGGCTTTCTTCTTGCCTATCATCATCACTTTCCTCATCTTCTTGTTCATTTGGAGGCTCTATATTCCATAATTCTCTAAACTCAAGATCTTCTTCGTTATCTCCATACACTACAAGATCTCTTGGATCACCTAGGTCCTTCCTCATAGACCAAAAGGCGATAATTTTTTTATCGTGACCAATTTTTTTCTATAACTTTCTTCTTTAGAGAATCTGGCATTTTTACTCTACTAGATGGTTTACGACTTTTTTCATAAATTTTCTTTTACCTCCTTATTGTCTTTCAATGCAATGCCATAATTTCTACTAACAATTGTTCAAGAGAAATACCATTCTCAGCAACACTTTTCTCCATTGCTCCTTTGACCTCATCCCAAGAATCCTTGTTTCTGAAGTTTTCAAGCAAGGGTTTACTTTGATGTTGAATTCTACTTCCAACATTCTTATTGAGCGCAATCATTGATTTAATGTTGTCACATGGATCATACTTCTAGTGACAAATAGCATCAAAATCAAAAAAATTCAAAAGATCATGTGCTACACTAAATTATTTTCTCTCAAATGTAATCCCTCCACATGAAAAAGGTAAAGAAGGAAATAATGTCTTCTTCCCCTGACTAGTAAAGTGTCTTTCATCAGTACTCTGCATCTACCTTACATATTCAAAAGCAAAAACCCTTTTTTGTCATATGTATTGGAATTTTGTATGGTTGTACTTCAGATCCATAAAATCTTAGCACAATGTATTCTTCCAATAAGTACCAATCAGCCAATTGTATTTCTTTTCCTAGTTGAATTCAGTTTCTAGGAAATCTATGCATTGGAGTATTTGTAATTGCTTGATGCAATGGAGCCAAAAATTAGTCTACAAAATGACTGTAGTTCCTTTGAGAATCATGCAACCTTATAACAGTGGTCCATTCATATATTGGAGCCATTTTATTTTGCTCAGGATTACTATTACCATAGGGAAGAATATGAAGCTTGTTGGTTTGAAACATTCCTCTGAATTTCAATAGAAAAAGATAAGAACAAGTAGATTGTGAACCTAAATGTCTTGATGAAACCTCCTTTAATCATTAAAAAAAGTTTATGCATGGATTCTACAACATGCTCAATAAAATTATATTTGGCATGTGGAACACCATAATGGATATTATACACCATTTCAAGGAGGCATGCACCCACTTCCAAATTGCTATCTAGTCCAAGGAAAAATGCTAGCATGGAAATAGTATCCTGAACCCATGGTTTAAAAATATCCAAATCATAAGGAGGCTTATGATCACCTTTCAATTTGTTTCTATCTTGAACTATTCTATTTAAGAAAGAATTTTTCTCCATTTCATCCATTGCTTCATAATCACTAGCAAGAAATAGTTGAGTAATTTATGATATAAATAATAAACATAAAACATGTGTTTTAAATTTTCTTTAAATTTTCTTTAAATTTTAATGCACTAGGATTGACATCAAGGCCAAGGGGCTAGAAACTTAACATTTCAAAGGCCTTAATCAAATGAATTACAATGTCACATTAATAGCACATTGCACAACCATTAATAGCACTTAACTTGCAAAGGAATTAATAAAATGAATTCCAATGTCACATTAATAGCACAACCATTCATTTTATTACAACTGAATTACAATGTCACATTATTACATCTAGTACAAATACAAATGTAAGTGCAAGTGCCAAGCTTCTACTGGACCGCTAGTGAAAACTTGAAAACATAAATGTCATACATGTATCTCTGAAAATAAATGGAACTTGCTAGGTCAACCATGAGCTCTAAAAATAAACACATGGGACTTGTCAAGTCAACCATACCCTCGTCGCTCTGAAAATAAATGAATGGAGAGAGGGGGCCAAATCAAACTAGGGAAATGGGAGCCATGAAGATACAAAATGTTCCTATCCCCTTTGAGAACCAGAGTCGTGCAGATGATGAGGGGTAGTAAAACTACTCCCACCTTCTACTTGTAGCCTCCATGCATGGGGATAACACTTATGTCCATTAGATCTCCTCATCCTGGTTCAAAACCTATCTGAGAAGTCAGGTGAACCAAATCGACTTCTTTCCAATTCCACCCATTCTGAACTTGAAGGAGGGTTAATCCACAATAGTGGTTTAAAAAGTTTTTGAGGAAAGAATTTTTTTTTTTGTGTTTCCACAATGTCAAGGGGTTCGGCTAAACTCTCTGGTTCGCCCGAACCAGCTTTGGTGTTCGATCCAAACACAAGGGTTTGGTCGAACCACATGTTTGACCGAACCACCAACCATATGAATAAAAAATTAATATTTTATGGGGTTCGATCGAATGGGTGTTCAACCGAACCCCTTTAAATAGGGCATAAAAAGTAAAAGAAATTGTCACTGTTGCATTATACGTTTTCTTTGTTTTTTGCATGCGACGAACGACGAACCCAAATGTGAACAAGGAACTAAACAAAAAAAAAAAAAACTCCTAGGGGAAAAACATGCACTAGCTCAAGCCACAGTTCATCAACTTGACCTCCATAGCTCAGCAGGTTGGTTAACTTCGAATTTCGTAGATTTCAAACTGCATTTGTTTCAGAAATTTTTAAACCCTAAATGTGAAATGTGAAAATTTCAAATTTGTAGATTTCAAACTACATGTCTTTGTTTGAAATTGCATTTTCTTGAAAGTTTATAAAGCCTTTTCAAAAAACATTATTTCTATCATGCTTTGATGAATGTTCATACCATTTTCCAAAGCTCCAACTTTGACATGGGCAAGAAGTGTTGAATAAATGGCCTTTTAGTTGCTTGAAAGATTTTACAAACCCATTTCTAAACTTTGTCAAAAAATTAGCATGCCTTGTCCATGCTTCCACGTTTTGCGTACATTTCTTTGAGGTCACCTCCAATTGCATTTTCTTTAATATTTCTAAAGCCTTAACTGAAAATAAATAGATTTAATAGATTGATTTGAGGCATTATATCATACAGTTCATGGTAAAAATTTTTGGTTATATTTGTGACTAAAATTATTGTTGATAACCATATACGGGAACTAAATTTCAATCGGGAAAAGTTGATGCACTGCGCTTTCACAGGTGGGTACAATTGGCTAAAACACAGATTCGAGCGTGCTCAAATATTTTTCATATTAAACATTTTATAATTTTTAAATAGAGGTTTATTTAGAGCTTAATAGTAATTTTTATTTGTTTCATTGATTGTTGGTATGCATATAAATTAAAATTGTCTAAATAATTGATTTTTCAAATATTATTATGTATATTTTAAAAGGTGTGAAAAAATAACAGTTTAGGTGTTGCATCAATCTATTTTAATATTTTCATGCTTGCAAATTTCTTATTTTTGGTGTTGTAAGAAAACACTACATACAATTGATTTTAAATTTTATTAGATGCTTTCAATTAGAATATTTTAACTTTTTTTCCATCTATATCAACCTCTCAAAAACCAAAGGTTTAACTTTTTTCTATCTACACTCATGTCCGTAAAGTCATTTTAATCCTTTCCTATGTGTACGGAGTCTTTCCATCTTTACGGAGTTTTTCTATCTTTACACTCACGTCTAGAAAGTCAATTTAAATCCCATTCTTTTGTGTATGAATAAACAGTTACTCAATTTTAATTTTTGTGTACGGAGCTTTTCAATCTCTACACTCACGTCCACAAAGTCCATTTTAATCCAAATCTTTTGTGCATGGAGAAACAGTTACTCAAATAATTGTTAGATTAGAATATTTTAACCTTTTTTCCATCTATACTCACCTATGAAAAACCGAATATTTAAATTCTTTCTATCTACACTCATGTTCACAAAGACTATTTTAGTCCTTTGTGTACGAAATTTTTCCATTTCTACACTCGTGTCCAAAAATTCCATTTTAGTCCTTTGTGTACGGAATTTTTCATCTCTACACTCATGTCCAGAGACTCTGTTTTTGTCCTTTGTGTACGGAGTTTTTCCATCTCTACACTCATGTCAAAAAAGTGATTTTAATCCTAATCTTTTGGGTATGGAGAAACAATTACTCCAATAATTGTTATTTTTTTATTAGCATATTTTATCTGTCTTTTCATCTACACTCACCTCCAGAAACCCAATTCTATTCTTGTGTACTGAGAAATAATTACTCATATAATTGTTAGTTTGTTCATTAGAACATTTTATTATTTTTTAATGATTGTTATGTGAATTTAGAATTAAGTCTACTTTGATTCATAAAATTGCTTATATGTTTGTCATGTAGACAAATATTTAACTATTTGATTATTGTTGTAGCTGAAACTCCTACTTTTAAATATAAAGAACATAATATTTGTATTAAAAAAATTGTTTAACTTTTTATCATTTTAATGTTTTTATAAAGGTTTTAATATCAAAATAAATTACATTAAAATAACAACACCTACTCTACCCATAAACCTAGCTCTATATATGCATGCGCTTTCACAGGCAACTAAAATTGGCATTTGTTGGACGTTAGAAATAGTTAAAGGGTAAAATATGTATTTGGCCACAACATGGTTACCTGCCTCAATGGGTTTTTGTAGATGAGCGATGGGTGGACAAATGTCAGCCATTTTATCAGCAGAAGGAAAATATGAATGGGGACGATTACGGACCAGCACACAAGAGGCACGATACCCCTAAATTGATGGTTCCAATGGATGTCTTCGGAGTGGTTTGAAAAGGACATGATCCACCTGATTCACCCTAGAAGCATAACCAAAATCAGAATTACCAATCTTCGTCTCCTTGGAAAAAATCAAATAGCAGGTGTAAGGGCTAGGAGGAGTGGTCGACTCACAAAAGACTAGCCAAAAATTGCAAGGAAAGGAAAGCGAGGAATGCAAAGTGGGAAGAAGAGAGTCAGACTGCGGTGGAGGAAAGCATCCCTAATCATAGTACTATTGAAGATCTATTGGAAATCGATGTCACGGAGGAAATCAAATCAGATTCAACTATTATTGGGGAGTATGCATTTATTTGTTGCTTCATCAAAATTATGCCTGATAGGGCTTCGATAAAGGGGTGGATTAAGGAGCAATGGAAAATGAAAGTCCATACAAGGTTTTTGTGAAAAGGTTTCTTTTTGGTAGCTTTTGCAAATGAAGAAGCAAAGATATGGCTCACATAAGGCAACATGTGGTTCATGAATGATTATCCCTTATACATGCAGCCATGGAGTCAAAACTTTGACTTGATAAAAATGAGGCCATATGACCAGCCTGTCTGGATAAGACTATACAATCTCTTGATGGAGTACTGGACTAAAGAATGTTTTGTAAAAATTGGCCACTCTATGGGCTCCCTAATGGAAATCGACATGAGTATCTTGGATGGTGACATACAAATACGCTAGAATGAAAGTTGTGGCAATTGATACCATACCTAAGAAAATCTATCTTCTGGTGGATGGGGTTCGCCAGTTTCAAGAGATTGAAGTAGAAGACACAAAATGGTTTTTCCTCATTTGCAGTGCCCTAGATCACAAGGAGGTAGCGTGTGCTAGAGAAATGAAGAGGGTTTTGAAGAAGTCACAATAGGAGGATCTTCCCCTATTGTGCACAGGCCCACTCCTGATGCCTCTGAAGAGGAGAAAAATCAACTAAGTGATGTCCCAAAGGGTGGGATGGAGCATGTTGAAAGTCCACCTAAGGTATCGAAAGAGGAGAAGCAATCAGATGATTTGCAGCTGAAGACCCCTCTTCAGGGGAAGAGTCATGATCGGGAGCAAATTGAGGTTGTCGAGGTCGCTTCTCTGGCAAGTGATGAGTTAGATTCAAACATTGACCCGAATGATACGCTGAACATTATTAAGGATACATGCATATCTCAATCAGCTACAAAGCATTTGGGTGTGGGAAAAATCGGCACATCTGGGAATACCAGTAGAAGGAAATCCTTCAAACAATTAAGGGAAGAGGAGGTTGCTGCAAAGAAATTCCCCAACATCACTAAATTTCTAAGTACCAAGGGAAGAATCCCCTCCCTTGGGAAACAATGAAGATAACAACATGGAATGTTAGGGGCCTAATGACCCCTGACAAGCAACACCTAGTTAGGCATCAACTACAAAAAAGCACATACAACATCATATTGCTACAAGAAACTAAGCTCACTAGAGAGGAAGGGAAGAAGTTTTTGAAGTATTTCTGGCTCTAGAATGGCTTTTTACATGACTCATTAGGTAAGGCAGGAGGATTAGGACTAATGTGGAAAGAAGCTACGATCTCGGTGGATGTTATTGGCTCATTGGAAAAGTGGTTGGCAGCTAAGATTTATGATCTTGGGCGCAATTGCCAATTTGTGATTATGAAAATTTATGGCTGGATGAAAACTGAGGAGAAGGCGCCCCTTCCTCAAGGAAAAAATGATCATTGGTGGTGATTTTAATGCTATTCTGGACCTGATCGAGAAGAGTGGCGAGATTCGAAGTGTATCTCAGGCCACCATTTCCTTCAGGAATTTCGTGGCAGAAGCTAGATTAGTTGACTATCCCATAGGAAATGGGGTATTCAATTGGACCAACAAGCGAAAGGAATTCACTGCGATTGCTGAGATACTGAACATATTTTTGGTCTCTTTAGGTTGGAGCGACGATGGCATGAAAGTCCAAGCTAGCATTCTACCTATGTCAATTTTGGATCACTTCCCAATAGAATTAACAATATTTTGATGACCAAAATTGTTAAAAATGAGTTTAAAATTCTAGAATATGTGGTGGTGGGATAGGAGCCTTGTTGGCCTTCTGGAAATCTGGTGGAAGGAAGCTCGGGTTGGTGGAGCAATTAGTTTCAAAGTAGTCAAGAAGCTTCAGTTAATAAAGGAAACATTGAAGGTATGGAGCAAGGATAAGTTTGAAAAAAAATTTGTGGAAAAAGGCAAGGTGGAAATATAGTTGGAGGCACTCAATCAGAAAGTGATCAAAGATGGCATGAGGAATGATGAATTCTAAAAAGAGAAAGAATTGAATGCAATGTTGGCCGAACTCTTGAAGAGAGGAAAATTATTGGAGGGACAAGTCAAGGGAGGTGTGGCATGTTGAGGGTGACTTAAACTCAAAGTTCTTTCATGCTTCGGTGTTGGCTAGGAGGGTTGTGAACAAGATAGAAGAAATGCAGACTATGAATAGCTCCACCACTCACGCCCTAATGGAGGTTGGTTTGGTTGTAGCTTCAAACTTTGTAAACGTCTTCTTGGTGACCAAAGGATGCAAGAGAAAGGCGTTAGTATCCTGGATTTGATAAGAAAATGGGTTAGCGATGTAGATAATATTATGCTCTATGGAATGGTAACTAAAGAAGAAGTAAAGGCCGCTTTATTTTAGCTACACCAAGATAACACACCAAGGCCTGATGAGTTCAACACAAAATTCTTCCAGTCGCGTTGGAGCTTTGTGGGGGGTGACCTCTGGAAGCTAGTGGAATATTTTTGCAAGACTAAGAGGTTTGTGAAGGATTTGAACAATTTGGTGATTTCCTTGGTCCCTAAAAACCAAATTGCAAGTCATTTAGTGACTGCAGGCCCATTTCGCTCTGTAATACGGTATATAAGGTCATAACTAAAGTACTTCCCAACAAACTCAAATTGGTGTTGGGGAGAATAGTATCTAGAGAGCAGAATGGATTCATCCCTAGTCGGGAAATCATTGACTGCATCTTGCTTCATTTAGAGGTGGTACATAAACTCAAGACAAATAAGAAGGTAGGGATATTGATCAATTTGGACGTATGTAATACATACAATAAAGTTTCATGGGGCTTCCTAATGAAATTAGTGGGGAGGTTAGGATTCAATACCCACTGGTGCAAACTCATATACTATTGCATCTCCTCTGTGCATTTTTTAGTTTCAGTAAACGGGACACTGCATGGCTTAGTTTAGGCCACCAATGGACCAAGTAGGGTGACCCCATATCACCATTCCTATTTGTAATTATAGTTGAATCCTTAAACTGCGCAATCAAAAATAGTTGCCAACGGTTGGAATGGAAGGGGGTGCGGGTGCCTCCAAATATGGAACCAGTCACCCATACACAATTTGCTAATGACACTACCCTTTTTGGTGAGGCAAGTATAAGGGAGGCTAGATCAATCAAAAGGGTACTAGATGATTACGAAAAACAATCGGGCCAGAAAACAAACAAGGAGAAATCATGTATATATTTTTTCAATACAAGGCTATCACTACAATTGTCTATTACTAGGATACTGGGCTTTCAAGGGGGCAAATTGCAAGGAAAATTCTTAGGGGTGAATATTTTTTATGGCACGTGCAAAGAAAAGCATTGGAATAAAGTGGTTGGAAAATGAAAAAACAAGGCAATGGTGTGGAAGAATAGCTGGCTCACTTTGGCTGGAAGAAAAACAATGAATAAGGTGGTTTTTTTCACAATCCCATATATATATTATGTCATGTTTTGAAGTGCCTGTGAAGGTTGAGGAAGACATGGAAATATTTTTGAAGAAGTTCCTATGGGAAGGCTCCAAAAATGAAAAGAAAATACCGCTCATAGGTTGGGATACAACATATAAATCAAAAGGGGATAATGGGGAGCCTTCTATAATTTTAACAATTGCCATAAAATTTTGGAAGAGATGTTTGAGCTAGATTAGTATTATGATAGGCTACAGAAGGTTCACAGAACCAAGGCGGTGGAGTATGTTTTTAAAGATTAAGGTCTAATTGGTGGTCAATACAAATGGAAAGAAGTGGATTTCATGTCGTTACCACAAGAAGTTAAAGAGGTTGTGGCGCGGGAACTTTCTAACAGGTCAATTAATTTGAACAATTAGGAAGACACAATTATTTGGAGTGGGGATCTGGGGAATACTCGACCAAACTTGGATACCGTATAAAAATTTCACTTAGTGAAGAGAAGTCATGGATGGCTACTCTCTGTTGGCAAAGGGAAGTGTTGTTAAAGGATGGTGCTTTCCTTTGGGTGGACCTTCACCAGCGGTGTCTTACATGACAAAGATTGAAAAGAATTGGGATTACAGGCCTGTCACAATGCGCATTATGTGAACATGAGGAGGAAAGTGTGGATCATATATTTCTCAATTGTCCCATGGCTGCCTCATGTTGGGATTGGCTACTGGTGGCCTTTTGACTCTAGGGATCGCCACAGGTGAAGCTTTGGGAGTTTATGAATATCTGGCCGATTGCAAATAAGAGTGGATATTGGCATGGAATCTGGATATTGGCACCATCATTGGTCGTATGGCATTTTTGGAAAGAGAGGAATACATGCATCTTCAAAGAAGAATTTCTTAGCAGCGATCTTCTTATAACAAAGATTCAGGGTACCATCATTGAGACAACAAACAATAGAAATATTTTTGGTGCCAAGGGTAGGTGCACAAGATGGGACGAGGGAATCTAGAAGGTGTGGCCTAATCTCAAAACACCTAAGCCCTCGGCCCCGGGATCGGGTAAGGTTGATAGGAAGGTAGTGCGTTGGCTGCAACCGGTGAGATTAAAATGGAAATTAAACTTCGCCGAGGCTGCCAAACGTAACCCTGGGTGGGTTGGTGTTGGATGCATAATCAAAGACAAGTGTGGTCAGTGTGTGTGGGCAGTGTCAAACTGTTTGGTCTATTTATATTAATATATATTATGGGTTATGTATATTATAGTCTGTTGTATTTTAACCATCTATTTTGTTATTTTAATTGAATCATTTATTTAATTTTCCAATTTATATTGTATATATAATCTCATCTTTTTTCTTTCTTTTTTGGTTAATTATTATTGTTTCAAGTTTTAGTATATCTTCCTTCATTTCTTTTAATAATTTTAGTAATTGTTCCTCAATCATTTTTTTATATAATTCATCTTTATAATTCTCTTAGATAATTTATTCACTATTTGAGCCATTTAACCTTTAACCTTTTTTTGATCCATTTATTTGTATTATGTCATATTATTATATTATTCATTCTTCTATTATGTCTTCATTTTTTTTGTTCATAATCCTCTTCCTATGATGAATCATTGCCTTAGGTTTAGGGTAAGGTCATTAGTGTTATTTATTCATTGTTTGTGACATTTAACTTTAACCTTTCTTATCCATTTATTTGTGTTATATCATATTACTATATTATTCATTCTTCTATTATGTCTTCATCATTTTTTCACCTATTTTCATTTTTACTTCAATTTCCAATCTCCTCCCTCCCTACCCTCTACCACCACTAAACTCTTCTTAAGGTCATTTCTACGATCATATTCTTCATTATCCTCTTCCTACCATTTAGTGTGGTTCAAAACGTCAATTCAAAATAGCATGCATAGTTTAATGTAGAAGGTTTTACTCTATCATTCACAAGCTTTGAAAAAATCATACCATCTATAATCATCAATTCGTTAATATTTAACAATTGTTGTTTTGAATGAAGAGATATAGTTGCACTTGTGTCTACTACAAATCAAATCGGATAATTTAGTATATATATATATATATATTTTAGTTTTAATATATATATATTAAATTGAAAATAAACAACTTGTAATAAATAACCATTTTAATCTATAACAATTTCATGAGAAGAAACATTGACAACATGTAATATATAACTTTTAATGATTTTAAGTTATATCATATTTATTTTATTTATTTAATATATAATAATTTGTAATATAACATGTATTAAATATATTATTTATTTAAAATTTAGTGATAAAAATTCATCTTAATAATAAGAGAAGAAACATTGACAACATGTAATATATAACTTTTAATGATTTTAAGTTATATCATATTTATTTTATTTATTTAATATATAATAATTTGTAATATAACATTTATTAAATATATTATTTATTTAAAATTTAGTGATAAAAATTAGGTTTTTAGGTATGGATAGTGTTATGATCATAGATAGGGTTAGAGATAGGTCTAGGACTAAGATAATGGTTTCAAATTTATTGTTAGGGTTAGAGTTAGGGAAAGGGTTAGGGTTAGGGTTAGGAATAGAATTAGAGTTAGGGTATGAGTTAGGGTTAGGGTTAGGTGATTAAAATAACTAATTAACAAAGCTAAAACACTATAATTAACAAAAATTGCATTTAATTTTATTCACATTAATAAAACTTACAT
Source organism: Sequoia sempervirens (assembly GCA_007258455.2). Classification (NCBI taxonomy): domain Eukaryota; kingdom Viridiplantae; phylum Streptophyta; class Pinopsida; order Cupressales; family Cupressaceae; genus Sequoia; species Sequoia sempervirens. The sequence goes on from VDFB02044049.1 coordinate 18,442, forward strand.
TTAATTTTTATCAAATCTAAAAAACAACAATTACAATACTATTTAATTTATTATGTCGTGTTTAAATTGAGTATCTTATGATATTAACACAATAAAATAATATAGATATAAATCTTCTTTTAGTAATAAATAATAACAATAAAAATCATACACAAATTATTTTTATATAATTTTAATCTTTTAATGATTTGGGAAACAATATACAAAACAAATTAACCACAAAATAAATTAGACATTAGAAAAAACAAAATACGCATTAAAATAATAATTATTACAAAAACTCCACAAAATTCGAAGATGTAAAATACATCTACTCTCAATTTTTTTAAAATCCTCACTCAATGAAACAACATACAATACAAATTAACAACAAAATAAATTAGACATTAAAATGGTATGAAAATAAATATTAAAATAATAATTATTACAAAATCTGAAAAATCAAAGTTAACTATTAAAATAAAATAATTATTACAAAAATTCCACAAATTTTGAAGATGTAAAATACATCTACTCTCAAATTTATTGAGAAATCTTAGAATTCTTCTTCAATGCCCTTGTCCTTGTCCTTTGGAATCTTTTTGATTTGGCTATTCCATAATTTCGAACGAATACTTCACTATAATCCATAATCACTCTATTTGTAGGTAATGTTTGTGTGACATGTGCAATGACATGGTCATCCACAATGTCAATAAATGACCGACCATAAAACTTTGAGTTGTATGTACAACAAAGCACAAGGTGTGGGTAACAATGAGGCCAGTAAAGTAGGATTAAATTAACTAACTCCATTTGATTGTCACTCTCAAACACCTTACAATACCATTCCCATGCTTCTATTTCAATATTAATCTTCCCATTAATATAGCTATCTTTCTCAAATTGAACCCCCCATCCATACCAAAATGATTTATCATACACAAAACTCAAAAGTGTTAACTCTTGACATAATATATTTGATTTTATGAATCCTTGCAACTCTTCATTTTGATTGGTTGAAATAGATAACATTCTGCATCCAAAAAAATTACAATTTTTTTATTATTATAAATTCTACATAATTCAATTTGAATTGAAAAAATCAAATATTTTTATTATTATATATTCTACATAATTCAACTTGAATTGAAAAAATCAAATATAAATTCATTTATAGTGCAACTTGAATTGAAAAAATCAAATATAAATTCTCTTACCTTTTTCGCATAACTTTAGTGATAAAAGCCATAATTTCGTTTATTTCTTCCTTCTATTGGTTCGTTGTTCAATAGTGCAATCGTGACTGCACAATTCATCATAGTGGCCACATGGGTAATATTAGTTGATGTTAATAAATTTTAATAATTTCATCACTATGATAACTTAAGATAATTTTAATTATTATAAAAAAAAAAAATTGACTCACTGTGATGATTATTTTCAAAAGTAATTAAGATTGTCTATTTTTCCTAATGACACTATAATGCTTATGAAATAGAAAAACAAATCTAACTTTGTAAGACCAAGACACATGAAATTGTAAAATTAAGCAATTCTTGAATAGATCCATGAGAGAGTAAAGTGCAAATAATCTGAATATCTCCTCTTCTCATGACTAATTACTAAGGCAGTAGCTCCTCTCCTTCATTAACCAGAAATAATTAATAATTTTCATTCTTTTTATTGAAGAAAGCAACCAGAATTACATAGCGAAGCAGAAAAACAAAGTAATTAATACTTTCTCTCCCTCATTTTTCTTCATAGGTTAAATTAGGAAAATGATCTTATGTTATTGATAGGATTACTATTCTTGAGCAAAAAAAACCAGAAGCAGCAAAACCCAAGAGGGGAGGTGGCAAGAAGGGAGCTATCAGAACAGAATGCAGAGCACTTCCACGGTGTTTGTGGTCCCTTAACACCAATAGTTATAATAATGACTGAAAAAAGCCACCGAAACTATGGCTAAAAAATGCTAATGAACTTGAAGAAGATATAAAACATGGACAACACATACAGACGATTCAAAATACAATGAACTGAAGATATAAAACAAGGCGATATATATTCATCCATCGAACAGATATTGAAGGGTCGTTACTTACCAAGAGGATCGCCCACCAGCTGTTGCAACAAACGACAACTCTGAGCTTTCTTTTCTTCCCTGCTACGGCCCTTAGCTAATTGATTGATAGCCACTCCAAACTGCATGTTTATACAACGTGCCATGTCAGACAACTAAATAAAGTAGGGATTTCTCTTACTTTTGCTCTCTTTCATCGTGGATCATAAAGATCCAAAATTTGATGACAAAAACACAAACATAATCAAAATCAGAAATAAAAATCGATTCATGATTGTAGATTATGAAAACACTTGATATCTTTAAATGGACACCTGTAAATCCTATCATGCAATGAACCATACAAAAGCAGATACAGATACAGATTGTAGGGATTGAAGCTGGCCTACCTCGCTGCTATTGGATACTGGACTGTGCAGTGCAAATTTTCCAACACCAACTTCTTATAAAACCCTGAGAAATAGTGCACCGACAAATGCTCCGCCTCCACACCATACAAACAATATATCAAGGCATGAAATGGCCTAAAGAGACGTTGTGGAGGGTCGGTGTCGTCCGAGCGTGGAGTTCCGACAGAATCTCAAATGACGAGGTTGATTAGTTTGGCTGTAATTTACTATTACGGGAAACTTGTTTTTCCGATGAATTTCACCCAAATATCGGGAAAGATGGAAAGCTGGAATGATGACTTGGAAAGTAAAAGCAGAGTAAAAAAGAAAAATTAGAAGAGAAAGGGAAAAACAAACAAGAGCCCAAATCAGGGTTTTTTTTAAGACGCCGTGTATTTTATTTGGGCTGCCCAAATTAAATGTAAGATTTACAGTGAGGTGACCGATCTGGATTTCACTTCTGGCGTTCATACTACCACTGTAAGACGGGGACTAAATTTCAATCGGGAAAAGTTGGTGCACTGCGCTTTCACCGGTGGGTACAATTGGCTAAAACACGGATTCGGCCGTGCTCAAATATTTTTAATATTAAAGATTTTATAATTTTTAAATAGAGGTTTTTTCAGAGGTTAACAGTAATTTTTATTTGTTTTATTGATTGTTGGTATGAATATAAATTAAAATTGTCTAAATAATTGATTTTTCAAACATTCTTATGTACATTTTAAAAGGCGGGAAAAAATAACAGTTTAGGTGTTGCATCAGTCTATTTTAATATTTTCATGCTTGTAGATTTCTTATTTTTCATGTTGTAAGAAAACACTACATACAATTGATTTTAAATTTTCTTAAATGTTTTAGATTAGAACATTTTAACTTTTTGTCCATCTATACCCACCTGGAAAACCAAATGTTTAACTTTTTTCCATCTCTGCACTCACGTCGAGAAAGTCAGTCATTTTAATACTTTGTGTACGGAGTTTTTCCATCTCTACACTCATGTCTAGAAAGTCAATTTTAATCTCAATCTTTTGTGTATGAAGAAACAACTACTCAATTTTAATTCTTTGTGTACGGAGCTTTTCCATCTCTACACTCACGTTGAGAAAGTCCATTTTAATCCAAATCTTTTGTGCACGGAGAAACAGTTACTCAAATAATTGTTAGATTAGAATATTTTAACCTTTTTTCCATCTCTACACTCATGTGCAAAAAGACCATTTTAGTCCTTTGTGTACGAAACTTTTCCACCTCTACCCTCATGTGCAAAAGGTCCATTTTAGTCCTTTGTGCGTGGAATTTTCCCATCTCTACACTCATATCCAAAATGTCGATTTTAGTCCTTTGTGTACGGAGTTTTCCATCTCTACACTCGCGTCGAGAAAGTGATTTTAATCCTAATCTTTTGTGTATGGAGAAACAATTACTCCAATAATTGCTATTTTTTTTATTAGCATATTTCAACTGTTTTTTCATCTACACTCACCTCCAGAAACCCAATTCTATTCTTGTGTACCGAGAAACAATTACTCGTATAATTGTTATTTTGTTGATTATAACATTTTATTATTTTCGAATGATTGTTATGTGAATTTAGAATTAAGTCTATTTTGATTCATAAAATTGCTTATATGTTTGTCATGTGGACAAGTATTTAATTATTTGATTATTGTTGTAGCTGAAACTCCTACTTTTAAATAAAAAGAACATAATATTTGTATTAAAAAAAATTGTTTAACTTTTATCATTTTAATTTTTTATGAACATTTTAATATCAAAATAAATTACATTAAAATACCAGCACCCGCTCTACCCATCAAACTAGCAAACCATCGTCCCCTAGGATTAATTTGATCGTACTTTAAGTCTTACCGGAAACTTGTTTGAAGCGGTTCCATCTTCCGATGAAGTTGCCTCCAAATATCGAGGAAAGTGGGAGCATGGACGGAGGACTCGGATTCCCAAAGTAAATGCACTTACGAAAGCTATTTCTCCATGTTAGGTATATTAGGGTTTTTGGAATCGTGCTATTTGTAGCCCCTTCGTAGGCCTCTTTCTTATTTTTTGATTTCTTGGCTGCAATGGTTAGCTGGATCTTTGTTTGGAGATGTTTTATTTAGTGGGTTTTTTTCTGGAACATTTCTTGGCAATGGTTAGCTGGTTCTTTAGCTGGAAGAGGTGGTCTGTGCAGGATTACATAGATCTCTGTGGTGAGGACGGGATCGATCTACGCTATCGGGTATTCCATATGTGACAGCTCTGTTCAACTGTCTTGTTTACACATTCTATGGCCTTCCATTAGTCACCTCTGGCAACCTTTTGGTCTCGTCTGTTAATGGATGCGGCGTCGTTCTGGAGACTCTTTATGTCAGCTGTCTGTATTTGGCCTATGCTCCTTCAGAATGTGGGGTAAGATACGAATCATTTAAATAGGTCAAAGCTTAAAGTATTGTTTAATTTAAAATATTTTTTGTACGCTAAAAAGATCAGAACGATAGAACTTGTTTGTGTTTTGTTTGGATATGACAGGTGAAAACTTTGAATCTGTTCATTGGAGTTCTGGCTTCATTTGCCGCAATTGTTGCAGTGTCTGTTTGGGGTTTTCCTGGTACACAACGGAAATTGTTTGTTGGGACCATCGGAGTGGCTGTCGCGGTCATCATGTACGCTGCTCCCTTCTCTATAATGGTGAGTAATAGATACAGATATTTCTACAATTTATAAAGTTTTTTTTTAATTGTAATCCAGACCATAGCTGAACAGAAAGTAACAGAAGAACATATTCTTGGACTGAAATTTAATATAGTGGTCATTGCCTACACAGCAAGCGTGGCTCTAATACTCCATGTTTTGATGAGTTGGGTATTTACTGTGAAGCTGGGTTGGGGCCTTGGAGGTGCAGTTGCATCAATGAATTTAGCAAGGTGTTGCCCTTCAGATGCCTTGTTTCTCTATATTATCTGTGGTTGTTGTCCCCTTACATGGAAATGATTTTCTCTGGATTCGTTCTCTCAACTTTGGTCCTACATAAAATTGTTACTAAGTTCAGAAGTCGTGTTATTGTAACTGGACTCTTTACACTGGAAATTATGGTGAGATGGTTTTTGTCCTTCTACTTTTTAATTGTTAACCAATTTTAACTATTGCCTTGTTTCGCTGGAGCAGTGTTGAGATATGGTATCTGAGATTGATATTACTACTGACAGGTAAACTCCGAACCTCGAAGTAGCAGATGACTCACTTTCTATTTGGTATGAATCTTAACTCTAATTGAACCTTAACCTTGACAAAATTACTTTGTTTTTACTTTAAATTTACTCAAAATTATTTATGATATTAAGTTTTTAAAATTCAAGGGTTGCATTTTTAATAACTATATAAATATAAATATAAATGTAAATATTATATATATATATAAATTATAATAATAAATATTAATAATCAATTATGTTATTTATTTATTTATTTATTTTTATTTTAATTACTTTGTTTTTACTTTAAATTTACTAAAAAAAGGATATTATTATATGTAAATTTTAGAAATTGTATTATTGTAAAATTTACATATAATAATATTCTTCATTTATATATTCTTTATTTTATATAGTATCATTATTATAATAATATACATAATATATAATAAAATACATAGTATATTATGTTTTATAATTATATAAATATAAATGTAAATAATATATATATACAAATTATAATAATCAATTATATTATTTATTTATTTATTTTAACTTTAATTATTTTATTTTAGTTACTTTGTTTTTACTTTAAATTTACTTAAAAATTATTTCTGATTTTAATTTTTTAAAATATATATTTAAGCGGCACTTTTTTAAAACGTAAGGGTTGCATTTTTTAAAAACTTGAAGGGTTTTCGTGCATGTGCATTGCCGTGCGTTCCGTTAATTTTAATATTTTTTTTCTGACGAGGAAGGCAGAGGAGCTTTGCTACGGCAGGTATGCCCGCCGATGCAAATTGTCACCTGCATAGCCTTTGCCCTTTCGCCTTACCTTTCCAGTGATGGGTATGAATGCCCCCTACATTAACTATTTTAAAAAGTAAATACTATTTAATTTTATTTTATTTTTATATTTGAAAAAGTTTTAAATGAAAGGAAATAGGAAAAATAATTTTATTGAAATAAAATTTAATATAATTATTAATTTTAAATTAATTAGTTAAAATTAATAGTTAATATATAAGTATTTTTTAAATAATAAAAGGGTTAGTAGTTTCATAGGTTATTTTAAGATTTTTTTGTTGTATAATATATTTGTGATAAAAACTATAAATATGAAATCATATCTAAAAGTAAAAAGCTCAAATGAATAATTTATTGAACTATACTTGTTTTAGGTCATATCTATTTTTGTGGAACTGATCTTCATAATTGCATAAATAAACTCTATTTATGAAAATGAACTATTGTGTGGAAATAAATTGTGTCCATCTAAATATCTAGAGTGTATTCACCTCATTGCATGGAACTTGTATCTAAGAAATAAGGTGTTGATAAAAACTTTGAGAGTTTGCTAGGAAATGGTCTTCTCATGTGGTCAAGCCATTGGATTATGATTTAACAATTTTAAACAAGGATCGAAGACAAAGAGGAACCAAAAAAGATGTTATTTTTTAATCTCTAAGTGCATATGTTGGTCTAAGATGATGATACAATGAATAATCTAATGTTTGAATAATAATGTTATGTGATACCCAAATGGATCTTGGATTCCCAAAAGTGAATTATGTGGATTCCCCCCTCTATGTTTTATGGATTTTAGTAACACACCAAAGAAAAAAAATAGTAAAATATTTAGTAAACAGGCACATTCTCTTTAAAAGGACAAGTTGGATCTCTCTCTCTCTCTCTCTCTCTCTCTCTCTCTCACACACACACACACACACACACACACACGCACACACACACAAACTCATCCCCTCTATCTTTCCCAAGTTAAATCTATCTATCTCTACTTCTTTCTATCTCTATATCTCCCTCTTTTTATCCCTATCTCTCCTCCTCTCTCCAGATCTCCACATCACTCCCTCTTTCTATAATGGGTACATTGAAAGTGATGTGCAAGGTCAATTAGGAAAAAGAGTGAGAGTAAGAGAGAGAGAGAAATAAACTTTTGATTAGTCATTTTGTGTCAATTGTCAAAGGATATCTCCTTATATCTCTATCTCTCTCTATCACTCTATCACTCTCTATCACTCTATCTCACCATCTACATCTCTCTCTATCTCTCCATCTCCATCTTGCTCTCTCCCCCTCAATCTCTAAACATGTCTCCCTCTCTCTATACATCCATCTCTCTCCCTCTCCCTCTTCTTAGACCTCTATATCTAATTATCTTTTTCTCTCTATCTCTCCTATCTCTCTCCCTTTCCCTCTTCCTAGACCTCTATATCTAATCATTTTTACTCCTCTATCTCTATGTCTCTAATTATATTTTCCTCTCTCCCTCTCTCTACCTCTCTCTCTCTCTCTATATATATCACTTCTTATCTCAATCTTTATCTTTCTATCAATCCCTCTCTATATATTTATCTCTTCCATCTCTATATATCCATCCCCCCTCTCTCTTTATCTCTCCATCTCCTTTTCTCCATGTCCTTGTATATCTACATGACCATCTCCATCTCTATCTTCCTCTTTATCTTTATCCCCTATATCTATCTCCTTACCCCTCTCTCTCTTGCTCTTCCCCCTTCTATCTCTCACTCTTGCTATCCCCATCTCTCCCTCTATCCCCTCTCTCCCTATTTCAAACATTGTGTGAGCCTATTTGTAATGGAGCCTGATTATCTTCCTAATTTATAGGTTTTTCTTTAGTTGTGTTTGGATCCTTTGAAGTGGATGCATAGTTGATTTAAAGCTATTACTTCTTCATTGAGAATTTTGTTGCAAAAACATCATTTATTAAATGACCTAGGATCAATTGACCTCATGTACTACACAAATGTATGCACAAAAAAATAATCTTCGATAGTTGACTTTCCACACATCTTCGACTTACCCATTGCACACCAAGATGTGATTGCTAGTATAATTTTTATAGTCACTATTAATGCATGGGAATTTCAGATACCCATAGCCTCTCTTGATGGCATATGTGAATGCACACATATATAAGCAATCTTAGTAGGCATCCCATTTGTTGTTGTTTCTAAAAATATAAATTACT